>CM075016.1:23085573-23108607 GCA_037576675.1 Pangasius sanitwongsei | reverse complement strand
CACCTCCTTCACTGAAACTGACACTTGAAGAGGCCACGCCTCCTTCATTGAGACTGACACACACAGAGGCCACGCCTTCTTCATTGAGACTGAAATGTACAGAGGCCACACCTCCTTCATTGAGACTGACATATACACAGAAGCCACGCCTCCTTCACTGAGGCTGACACACACAGAAGCCACGCCTCCTTCACTGAAACTGACACTTGAAGAGGCCACACCTCCTTAACTGAGGCTGACACACACAGAGGCCACACCTCCTTCACTGAAACTGACACACACAGAGGCCACACCTCCTTCATTGAGACTGACACATACAGAGGCCACACCTCCTTCATTGAGACTGACACATACAGAGGCCACACCTCCTTCATTGAGACTGACACATACACAGAAGCCACACCTCCTTCACTGAAACTGACACTTGAAGAGGCCACGCCTCCTTCATTGAGACTGACACACACAGAGGCCACGCCTCCTTCATTGAGACTGACACACAGAGGCCACACCTCCTTCATTGAGACTGACACATACACAGAAGCCACACCTCCTTCACCATCACTAATGCATACAGGCCCCACCCACTTCACGACCGCACTCAGACTGACTGTGTGTGTGTGTGTGGGTGTAGAGTGATGACATCACACTGACCTTCTCTGTGAGGATGGCGAGACTCTCTCTCAGGGTGAAGAATCCGGACACGGGGCCGGTGTGATGATACCTGCAGCACAGAGGAACACACATCACACACAGACTCTTCTGAAGTGTGACGCTAACGTTTCCAGCTCTTCATGACCTTTTTACTGAACACACTCACATTCGGTCAGGTTTACCGTCGTTACCCCAGTAGTTGGACAGGTGAGTCATGTCCAGCAGGTAGGACACGGGCTTCGTCTTCCTGTTGAACATCTTCTGACTTCACGAGATAAAAGGAAGAAGAACACACATTTACGACCCACTTACACACGTAACTCCAGGCAGCTCTAAAACTCCCGGTTCCTCACGCTTCTGTCCTACACGTCAGCTTCAAATTCTTCAAAAATGATTCATTAACTCTTAAGAATCATGTTTTAAACAGTGAGACTTAAAGCTGAAGTTGTTCCAGGGTCCTGCTTTGTTTTCCTGTTTCCTGCTTCACACGCGGATCAGAGATGGAACAGGTTTTTAAAACCTTCCTATATTTTATTTTTATCCTTTAATTTTGCTTCTGCTTGCTTGTACAGCACCTTAAGCTGCCGCATGTTTAAAAAGTGCTCTATAAATAGGTTTATTATTTATTATAAAACATATACAAACATATACATTAGAGAGAATTGTGATATTTTATAAATTGAAGTATGGATTATATATTTTATATTACAGCGGGTCAAAGACAAAACAGGTTTAAAACAGCAAAACCCTGTTATTTTTCATTTAATTTATTTTGATTGTTTCCTTCTTATTTTTTTTAAGAATACTTTCTTCTTCTTCTTCTTAATAATAATAATAATTAAATAATTAACTGTTTTATACTACTACTACTAATAATAATAATAATTAATAAATAATAATCAAATAATTTATAATAATTTAATTGATAATTAAAAATCACAAAAAAACCCACAATATCAGATAGCAATACTCAGAGAAACTGCAGTCACAAACAACTTCCTTTATGTTTCAGCACACACACACACACACACACACACACACACACTCACCATGCTCTGTCGTTGAATGAAATAGGTGCTGTGCCTGGAGGAGCGTTTAAAGCTTTCTGTGAGCCCGTGTACAGAATATCGATCTCTGCATCAAGAGAATGGAGACACACGAGATGTTAGACACCGAGCAGCACTGCGTCCAAACTCTGTACGTATAAATATAAATATAAACACAGATTTCTGATTACTCTGTTTGTCCATGAGAAGAGGTGAAGCTCCCAGAGACGCCACTGAATCGACCAAGAACAAGCAGTTATACCTGTAATCAAAGGGAGTTACTCTTATCACCCTGGAACTGATTATTTTCCTCTAACAGCACGTCCCAAAGTGTTTTATTCCTCTTACACCACAGCAATTTGCTAATAATTAACTTTTTCATTTATTAAAGAATGGCACGTTGTACTTTTTGGCTGTTCATAGTTCCATTTATGGCGTGTGAAACGAGCGAGTTCCTGTTCTCACTTAATAGTTAGAAAAACTAGTTTTGATGTATAACCAGATTTAAACCAGACACGTCCTGACTGCGAGTGTGAGTGTGTCAGTCATAAACTGTCCCACTAACCCCTCTGTCTTCACACACACACGTCCACACAGGGTTTAATCTTTAGTGTGTGTGTGTTAAATGTGTTTCTCCGGGTTTACAGTTTAAATACTGAGCCACGTTTCCACAGAAATGTACGTTACAGAATTGCGTGTAAATGAAAGGCGTAAACAGGGTCAGGATTTTAGTGACGTCCAGGCTGCAGAAATGCGACTTCATGTTAAATACACAACAATGCTGAACGTGTAACACACCTCCTGCTCATTTCTAATCTCCGTTATCTTAAACCTGTATTGTTAGATAAACTGCTCTGACTCCAGTTGGTGTACAGTTTCTCCACATGGACACTGCACCACTCTCAGGATGTCAGAAGAGCTGAGCACTTTTTTTTTTTTTCAGAAACAAAATGAGAAATAAGAGAAAATGTGCAGAAAAGATCGTTTAGGGAGAAGCAGGCAGTGAGAATTGTCTGTTCTGCAAAGAGAACTGGAGGTATAGTCAAAAGAAACGTAGCTATGTTCATACTATGTGTGTGTTTGTTTTTTTTTTTTTAAATTATTTGCATATGACATGCCACATAGTTTCTTACAGAAGCATTATTATTTATTTATCATTTAAACTCAAACACAAATAGAGAGAAGACTGACTGGATCCAGGGATCTGTTGCATGTGAGAGCAGATCAGTTTGATTTCTCGCAGACTCTCTCAGCTACTTACGGCCATGATGATAGTATTGTGTGTGTGTGTGTGTGTGTGTGTCTCCTCACTTGCGGCAGATGTCTCCGACGCCGTCTACAGGGTGAGCGAGACCAGCCGAGGATTCTCCGTGTGTGAGGAAGAACAGAACGGGTTTGTGTTTGGAAATCTCCTGTGATATAATACACAATAAAACACATACAGATACAGTGAAGTTATTATTCAGATGAAATAGCTGAACTGGATCTTTAGCTGTAAAAGGCAGTAATCTTTTTACCTTTTCAATTTCTTCATTTGTGAAATAACCACCAGGAGCTTTTACCAGAGTGTGAACTTTGGCACCTGTTTAAATCCAGGCATAAAATGATCATTATTTCATCACTGTTTCTTCCAGTAATTTAGTTTTATTATTCTAGTTTATTACAGTATCTATTACTTTAAAGCACTTTGTAACTACATATTTAACTATTGTATTTAGTTGAATATTATATTAGTTCACACACACACACACACACGCTACCAGTCAAATGTTTTTTAAAAATAATTTTTTCCAAATTTCTACAATTTTAGAATATTCATGAAAACATTAGCACTGTGTATCGCACGGTCGTTTGCGTTACAGAAATGATCAAATTATCAATATGCGTAATTCTTCTTTTTGAATTTACTCTTTCTTGTCCTATAAAGGTGTTTACAGACAGAAAAGTTATATAAACTCCTAAATTGTCCTTGTGCTTTAAAAAAAAGAAAAAGAAATGCAGTCATTTGTGTAGGATATTTTACGAATACTTTAAGAAAACATATTTTTTTAATTCCTGTATTGAAACCCCTTTTCGTCTTTGACCTATACATTCACCTAATGAATTTATAAATATTATAGCTATACCATTTTGAGAAATTAATATCTATTCTATAGATATCTAAAGATTCAGTTGTGAATCTATACGTTTCATAATCATAATCTACATCCACATATAAATTTTGTATCTACAGTAGCAGGGATAGGTGATATGATATTATCGATTTTATTAGCATTGTATCACAGTATGCTTTTCTGAAACGTTGCTCAGTATTTTATACACTCTCTGAAATAAAGCTACTAAACCGTACATTTCCATGTCGCAGGTTTGTACCTTTAGTGTGTATCTTTTACCTGGGAAGGTGTGTGTGTGTGTGTGTGTGGTGTATTTTTAAAGGTATAGTGAAGTGAAGATACGCACTAAAGGTATAAAAGTCCACTACCACTGCAGTGACGAGGAAAAGCACAGTTTGCTGGTTTCATTTCAGAGAGTGTATTAGTGTCTGAATGCACGTTATTATATATTCATTATTATTATAGTATCTGTATTATTAGTAGTTATCTATATTCTTATTATTATTAGTATCTATATTAGTGTCTGTAGCACATAGCTGACTGGATGTTAAACTGTATTCTTCTAAACAATTTATCCAAAGTTTTTCAAGTAAAATTTTCAAAGTTACATAAAATTAAATACAAATCTCACAGAAATATTTTCATGTTTTCATATTTTTTTGGTTTTGTTTTTTAGTTATTTTTTTTTTTTACTGTATACAGTAGTAGCCTGATTTAAAGTGGTACCCATTCTGTCTGCGATTTCAGCCACGCGTTCTCCCCACACGCCGTTAATGGCCACCAGCACGTTCTCTCCCGGTTCCACGATGTTAAACACTGCGCACTCCATGGCCGTGTGACCCGAGCCGCTCATCGCCAGCGTCATGAGGTTGGTGGTCTGAAAGGCGTAGCGGATCCCCTCCCTGATGTCATTCATAATCTACAGCAGCAACAAAGCAGAGAATGAAATTAGTGTGGGTTAAAAAAAAAAACACTAGTTTTTCAACCCAGACTCTTAGGTCAAGAAACAAATAAATAAATAAAACGGTGTATGAGGTCTCACCTCGTACATTTCCGGATGCAGGTGACCGATGATGGGTCTCCCTCCAGCCGCCAGCACGCGGGGAGACACGTTAGACGGTCCAGGTCCGAACAGGTAGCGGTACGGCACCTCGAGCGGCCGCAGCATGCAGGCAGGCGGGGGCACATGCAGTGAGGATGAGCACGAGGATGAGGATGCACGCATACACAGCACCGAGCAGCACTCCAGAGCCGCCACATGCTGCTGGGCCAGGAGGCGCACGCCCCTGCAGAGCGAGCTCATCGGTAACATGCTGATAACCTGCTGATACCACTGATCTGAGTTTACTGAGCTCACTGAGAATGGAGTGAAAAGCTGAAGAGCAAATATTTAAATCCAAACAGGGTCTTTGACCTCTCAGTCATGCGTCACTGCTCATGTCCTCCCCTCCAACCTCCAGCTCACAAACATGAGCAGGAGTGGAACAAATACTGAGAAATTATCCTTAAGTGAAAGTAGAGCTAATGTGTCAAAACTTTTACTTAAACAAAATGTTCTCAAGTACATTTACTCAATGTCTTCCACTCCTGAAAATGAAAATGATGTCCATATGACATATTCTGCTGAATAACCTCTTAAATCTTCAGAATAAACCTTTAACTGAGACAAATGATCAAGTTTTCATCACTTAGCCCACTGTGTAGGCTACACTTACAACCATACATGGGCTTTTATGTTTAAAAACACAGAGCCACAAAATCTGACTATTGAATTATGAATTCACACAAAAATGCACCATCATTTGAATTACTAATTGCATCATCTTAATTACTAAAATATTGCTAGCTGGCTAGCGTTACACTGAAGAGTTGTCTCTGAATGTTGTAGCCATAACTAGCTAGCATAATTAGAAAAAACATACACAAACCTGAAATGAAGAAACTAACTACACTTATCGCATGAAAGTATTGCGAAGCACGGTTTTACTAAGGTATCTTTGATTTTTTTATAATAATTACAGGTCTACGTAGAAACATTTAAAAATGACATACAGCAGCTTTAATCTGGTTGACATTACGAGAGCGATCACAGAGCGATCACAGAGTGAAGGGTCTTCCTGCAGAGCTAGCTAATAAGGGTTTAAAGCAGTTCTGGAGGAAAGTTACTGTAGGTCTCCAGGATTACTCTAAAGAGGTACCTTTTCATCACTTGCACAGACTTTGGCTCGCATGTGAAATCGAGCCGAGTTTGCTGAGGTACAGAAGATTACGCACTCACATCGATTTCTCATGTCCCTTGACTTGTTTACTGACTTCAAAGAGGAGTCGACCCCGTTGGAGGGAATGGATTGGCTGGTGTGGACATGTGCGCAAACACACACACAAACACTGCGCTTTCATTCATACGCAGCATAAACACCGCGCAACACCGTCAATACGTCGCTCAGACACGTCAACGTGTAGCTCAGGACAAACTGTTGCTTCAGTTATTTCTTTTTTTTTTTTTTTCAGAAGCTCATATTAAGAACTCCTGGATTGTACGGCTTCAGAAATATCCAGCTCAAGTGATCTGCATAATTATGTAGCAACCTTCAGTTTTCATCGTATTTGGTGTCGTTAATCTTTCGTTGTGTTCTTCGCTAGAACATGAACTTCAGCCTGGTCCACTCCGGTCCCGAGGTCAATAATTAGACGAGCCGGTAAATAAGTCCAGGCCTGTTGTTTGTCTGTGTGTGGCCTTTGCACCGTGGTGGGGCTCAACTCCCACTTTTACACTTTTTTGAGGAAGTCATCTTGATTTCAGTCGTTCCTCTAGTCAACAACAGGCCTGATTAAGTTAGATCTGATCAACCAATCACAAAACTCGATTACATGACATCACCACTACAGCCCTTCCTTTCATTTCTTTGGCTCAATGTACTCGACTACAGCGTCGAGTAACGTTTAACGTTCCCCTAAACACATAACTCTAAACTATTAAATATAAACATATATAAAATAACTATTGCTTATATGTTTTAAGTCAGGAATAAAACACAAAATTGGCATGCTGTTACAGGAAAATAATCCACGACTCGATGGTGTGATATGGCCCTTTTGAGACATCTGATTATTTTCCTATAACATCATGCCAATTTTGTGTTTTATTTCTCTTACACCACAGCAATTTGGCACAGTTTACAATTTTTAATTTGTTAAAGAATGATGTTGTACATTTTATCCATTTATTGTGACTAAATGTTGTGGAGCGTCCGCAAAACAAAATAGTTCCTGTTCTCACTTACGTTATAGCAGCTATAAACAGTCGTTCCCTCACCAGCCTCTCTTTTTTTCTCTCGTTTGAAATTGCTAAGGCGAAAAAAAACGCAGTTTGTCGTGTTACCGAGAAACCGCAAAGAACCATAAACCCCTCTGTCCTGAAGAAGTCAGAAAATGTAAAGTTACAGCTTTACCTCTGACTGTTACAAAGCACTGACACTGGAGACTCCTTCCATAAAAGTTAAATAAACACATTCCTCCTTACAGAAAATTTCACCATATCAGTGATCACACACGTTTATAATCAGTTTTTTATTAGCGGAGCGTCCGCTGTACACGCCGTGAATGAGCTGTTACTATAGAAACGATAACGTGTTAGAACGAGTGCATTAATATAAGCCTGTGATTTGAATTACACTCAGAACTTCTCGTTTATTCTGTTGTCTTCTTTCTTCATGTAACACACTTCGATACGCAAACGATCCTGACGAATCAGTGGATATGCAAATTAGTCTATGACATCATCTGGAGACTCCTAGTGATTTTGAACATGCATTAGCTACTTTCTCCTGAAAAGAGTTGGCAGCACTGAACGCCTGGATGTAGCTTCAGCTTCAGCTGGAGGTTTTGGACTGTGGGTTCCTCGAGGGTTCTTTGGATGTTTAATGGTTGAAGCTTTCTAAACCTGTTCTGCTTGGAAGCTTATCTGAACAGATCCTCTGTTGTTGGGTTCTACAGAGAAACAGAGAAACTGAGTGTGATGTAACTTACTGTTTGAGCTCGAGGTCAAAGCATACATACACAAACACACACACACACACACACACACACTGTAACTTTATCAGTTGTCACTTGCTGTAACTTTTCATCTTGGGCACTAACAGTGGTTTTGCTTTCAGTAGTCAGTTTTCAGCTTTTCGGATATTTTCCGTCCATCCTGTCTCTTAGCACATGAATATATGTCTTGAATATAGTCTGATTTATCTAGTTTTTCCGATTATAAGAGATTACAACCACATATAAGATTATTAAACCTATTTCTAGACATTTTTTACTCATTTCAAACTTTACCTTTTCTTGTACTATTGGCAGATGATTTTGCTTCTTTTTAGAAATAAATGCTTAAAATTAGTAAAATGATCTGCCAATAGAACAAGATGATTTCAAGCTTGGAATTAGTACAAATGTCTAGAAACACTTAAAAAAAAAAAATCTTATATTTGGTTTGTTGTAATCTTGCAATAAAAATACTAGATATTTTTGACTATATTCAAGATCTTTTCACTCGCTAAGATGCCTTTTTTTTTTTGCAGTGTGTCTGTCTGGAAGTTCTGTTCATGTTCTCCACGTGTCCATGTGGGTTTCCTCCTCCGGGTTCTCCGGTTTCCTTCCAAAACCATGCCTGGAGGTGGATTATGCCTAATGACCCCCAGTATGAGAGTATGTGTAAATGTAAATATAAATATAGAATAATTGATATGAATATTTTATAGAAAAGTCCACCATGTTCCTCGTCTTTCTTGACTAGTTTATTCTGACTGAGCTACCAGGACACAGGCCGAGCCGCTCACACTGGAAGACCATCTTCTCCCAGCTTCAGTGTACAAATAAACGCAAAACATTAAGTTTAATGCTTTAAAATCGATCACAATTTCTTTCTTTTACATTATTAATTTCTTATCTTACTATGTTATATTATATACAAACTGCAGGTGTCACTGTGTCCCAGACTTGTGATGTACAGTTTGTTATTCAAAATCAAAATCTTGCCTAATTATTTGACTAAACTGATCAATAAATGTTTGACTTTTGATTTGTAAATGTTTGAGATTTAAAATAACTTCTTTCCAGCAGTGTGATCGCCTCAGCCTGCGTTTTTGCTACGAGGCTAATGTAGCTAATAGCCTCTGGTTTAGCGTGTGTATATGTCTGACATCAGTGATATACTTCACCTTTAACTACATTTACACTGAATTTGTACATCAGCAAGTGACTTTGAGTTACACAATAAAGCTGAATGTGACCATTTAAACACACACACACACACACACACTGCTAAACCCAATAGCACGATGCTAAACCGGGGCTACATTAGCCTCACAGCTCCAGTACACAACTACAGACACCAAAGGCACCATGTCTCAGCTGATGGACGTTATTGGGGTTAATGAGAACGTAGCGGACAAATTGTTTTTATTCCCCATTAATCCACTTTTTTTTGTGAGTTTTAATAGTCATTTTGTTTTGTAAGTACTGGACATGACCACCAGATGGAGCTGTTGTACAGAATTACCATCACTCCCAGTCTATCTATCTATCTATCTATCTATCTATCTATCTATCTATCTATGTATTGTGCTAGAAAGGCACTTTGTCTATTGTTGGTGTTATTATTATTATTATTATTATTATTATTATTATTATTATTATTATTATTATTATACTTTTGTGTATTTTTTATGTCTTTGTCCTACTAGTCTTCATTTTCTTATCATTCCTTTTATTTTATTTTATTTTATTTTATTTTGGTACAGCAACCTTGAGAGCTAGAGTGCTAATCAACAGCTGGAATATATTATTATTATTATTATTATTATTATTATTATTATTATTGCAAAAAAAATAATCTCAGGAAATTATTAGGCTTTTATAAATTTCTACTTTGTCCTACTAGCCTTTATTTAATTTAATTTTATTTTATTTTATTTTTGTATGGTTACCTTGAGTGTTACAAAGGTGCTATTTATATGGGACACATTATTATTATTATTATTATTATTATTATTATTATTATTATTATTATTAAAAAAGCTTTATATAAGATATTATTAAATAAAAAAGCTTTATAAAAGAAAGGAAACAAAATAAAACCAAATGTATGTAATGTAAGTAGACTGAGGTTTAGATTGAATTAGATTGCTATGAGAAATTGTCTCAGACAAATTTACTTCCTTCAAGCATTTATTTTTCTAAAAACAGTGAGTAAAAATTTTAACCCATGCTGCTGTTCTGTTCGAATTTGCTAGCAAGCATCGAGAAATATCAGCAGATATTTGGATAAACATCATGTGTTGTGAAACCTCTTGTGATATATTTTTGCAGTAAATCTCCTTTCAGCTCAGGAGGAAATGTAGGTGTAATAATGTGAGCTGTTAATGTGATCAGACTCTGAATAAAGATTCGTGTCGTTGTTGGCGCACAGTTGGAGGTGGCGGCTTTTTACAAAGGCTGTATTGAGAAGAGGACACGCAGTGCATGCTGGGATATCAGGCTGCATCTTACACACACACATACACACACACACACACACACACAGCAGAGATAATGCAGGCCTGGCTGTGAAATTGCAGCTGATTTCACCATCAGCACGCTGCCTTTCTCCATCTCCTCGCTCTCAGAGACGTGATGCAAGCTCACACACGTTGATGTCATCACTGCATCCTCAGCATCCTCAGCTCCATCATCACAGCCATTTTGTGCTTCTGCTCTCTCCATCCTACCCTCCCTCCCTCCTCCTTCCCTCCCTCCTCCTTCCCTTCTCCCTCTCGTGTCCTTCCTGAGCCCACCCCGAGTCCTGACGCACCACTGAGTACCAGGCCCCTGCAGACAAACACACACACACACACACACACACACACACTGTGATGCTGTGTCTGATGTGCTGATCCAGGGAGAGGCTGAGACCCTTCACACACACACACACACACACACACACACACACACAGGGAGAGGAAAACAAGGCAGACGAGGACGACAGGCTCAATGGAATAACATCCAGCACCAGAAGGCTCCACGGGACTTTCACCATCACGGAGATTGGGTAAGTCGAGCAGCTTTGTGTGGAAAATTGCCGGATTTGTTGGTGGTTATTTTTGGTACGTCAGTCTCCTGAGCTGTACAGGGTGTTGTTCTGCCTTCTGTTCGGCCTTGATGTTCTGAAAAGAGGAAAAAAAATGTAGATGGCACATAACATACGCTGCTGTCTGCTATAAAAACCTGAGCCTTGTGAGAAATTATAATAAATAAACATAATTCTGAGAGATATTAGCATACAAAAATATCTAATATTCCCCATCATGAGATGATTTCTAGCCATTTTTAATTTTTAATTTGATTAATTCATATGAAATGATCTCATGTCACTTGATAATGGCAGACGTTACTTCCTTCGAGCATTCAGATTATTATTTATTAAATATCACAGAATGAAGTCACACTGGATTCCTTCGTAGGATTACTTACGATCAATAATTCTGTCCAGAAACAGGCTCAGTAACCCGAGCAGAGAGAAATGTCAGATATATTAGATATACATTGTATAGATTCTGAGAGATGTTACGATAGATGATACTGAGGTGTCGTGTGTTTTGCAGTGGTTCTGACGTGACCGTGACCAGAGCACAGAGGCTCATCCGGGTAAAAATGCGTCTCGATAATGACTCTAAACTCAGATTTTAACATGATGTCAGTGATTTAATCCTGCATGATGCCTGTGTGTGTGTGTATGTGTGTGTGTGTGTATGTGCTGGGGTGAGGCTAGTGCCATTCATTCACTGTCCAAAATGGCCGACGCTCTGTTTACATTCCTGGATGGTTTTGATACAGAAATAAAGGATTTGATTGTATCTCCACACACGCAGATTATTCATGTACTAAACGATGGATTTGTTCTCGCTGTAATGTCTGTCCTGCTTAACACGTGGTTCTTATACATTACACTGTCTTTAATTTAAAAGACATTTGTTTTTTAGCCATTTGAGATCGTTCAGTAGCCACGCCCTCTTCTCTGCTCTTCTCTGATTGGTCGGTTTCGGACATTTCTGTGTGTGAGCGATTAAATACGCTATGTTGAAGATGTTGAATTAAATTGCAGAAGATTTTAGTCAAAAGAAAATGCAGCGTTTATTGCAATTACTTACATTTACTATGTTGGTAGTCCTCTCAAACAAACAAACAAACAAACAAATGAACAAACAAATAAGTGTAAGTTGGTAAGTAAATACATAAACTGGTGCATGCATATGTTTATAAGTAATTAAATAAATATGTAAGTTAATAAAAAATTAAATAAATATACAAGTAAACAAACACATGCATTAAATAAATAAATAAATAAATATATACATACATAAGTATATAAATACATAAATATATCAGATAGTAAATCAATTACGTACGTCAATGAACAAACACATAAATATACATAAATATAATAAATTAATAAATATGTAAGCTAGTAAATAATATATAGTTATATTAATAATATAGAAAACCAGATAAACGAATCACCTGGAGCTAGTCCTCATGCCAAGTGGCTGGAGTTTGAGATCACAGACAGATTGTACATTTTTACTCATTTAGCAAGAAATTTAGCAAGAAACAGAATTATCAGCTAACACTTTTCTTTTGACTGCAAAACACTGCATCCTGCCACAAAACAGAAAAGTCTCTATAAAACAGTAATCATTAATAAATATACTATTATCTCTAGATAACTGTTAATAATGCGAGGTACTAAAACACATGGACACTCACAAAAAGAGCAATTTCATTTTGGGCAACAAGTTATGTCGATACTAAGGTGGCGATATTAAACAATGTTAAACAATATTTAAACAATATTAACAATATTAAAGTTCCTCATGTCCACCTGCTTAAGTTGATTTTCACTTCATTCATTCAAAACTAAAAAATATCAGGGATAGAAAATGCTGACTGAAGAAGGAAGTAGCATTCTTTCCTTTTCCTGTCTGCATAAAAGCAGAAGACCATTAAAAATGAAAAATAAAAACACTAATATGATGATATATGAAAGAGAAGATGGCGAGTGTTGAAATAAATCTAATAGGAGTCTCGTATATATCACTGCATGAATAGTACTAGCTGTAATGATCACATTAATCACTGGTTTAATTTAATAAAAAAAGCTTCCACACTCATTATTCATCAGCACATAGAATAGCACTTGATCCAGCACATCCGGTTATTTTACATTTTATTTTTTTATATTGCAATCCAGCAGTGCGCATGAATTAATAAAGCCACGAGATACTAAATCGAGATCATGAAATCGAATTGTGCGTGAGATGTAGGACATTTGATCACACTTTAATTTCTCTATTTTGAGTCAAATTACTAAGACAATATCAAAGTTTTTGTTAATTCGATGCACTTTTAACATGTAAACAGTAAACATTTTTGAAGGATAAGCTGACCGAGCACTCATCTGCTACACTTACAGAGAAACTTCAAGTTAAGTGACTTCTTCAGATAAACAATGTTTCTGCTTAAGATGTGTCTCCTCTGATATCCTACGTGGACTTTAAAGCGACGATATTATTAATTCATTATTAGTGGAATATTTATGAATTGATATTGGTCTTGATTGACATTCCATTGTGGTTAGGTTAAATTGGAAACAGACAGTGGCACTGGACTTAATTCTGCTCCTTACTTGAACTGATATCACGCAAGAAAAATGCGCTTAAGTTAAAAGTCACATGTAACTGAGACATGCCTCTGTTTTAGACAAACTCCGCCCCCTGTCCATAACGCTCACGTAATTTTATATAGCGCTTAAATCTGTAGCTACATGTGAGATCTGAACATCGATGTGTGCAATCTCGTTAATAAATCCTCCCTATGTGTGCATTAACTAACCTCTCAATACGGCTCATTATTACCACCAAGCTGAATCTGAAAATGTACAATACTGATAAATAATTCCTCAGTTGGATTGTACAATTTTTCAATCAAACTATTTGGTGAGCAGAATTGTAGGATTGCATTTCATTCAGAACGAGGCTTCCTAGGTAGGCAACGCTTGGACAATATTTATGCTCCCAGATTATTTATGCTCCCAGATTACAGTCTGTCCTGTTTGAAAAGCTGCATAAGAATAAATGACTTCGGTTCCTTGTTCTGGACAAATTTGACGATTCATTGGATGAGACCTTAACGATAATTCGACATGTCTGCTGCTCTGAGCCTCTGATAACATTTTGGAATAGTATTGGGACCTGAAAAATGTAACATCAGCACATGGCAGATATTATAACAAAGAACTCGAGAGTATTTCACCAATCCAAAAATACGATATGTTTTTATAGAAATGTTGGGAATCTGCAGGAACAGAGTCAGAATCATCTTCATTAAAAGTACTGAGTAGAGCAGTATATGTGTGTGTGTGTGTGTGTGTGTGTGTGTGTGTGTGTGTGTGCAGGAAGACAGTGATGGTAATGATGAGTCATGGTCAGAATCTCCAGAGCTCCCATTACCTAAATTAAATGTAGGTCATGTGACTCATGCCGGAGCAAACGTATAGAAAACCTATAGAACACGGCGTGTTTGCTGCTTTACTGAGACGTCTCATGCATTTAATCATTACGTTAATTGCGTAATAAAATATGCAATATATCTTTTCTTCATCAGTTATCAAGATAAACAAAAATGGATAGAAATGAAACCCCAAAATCTCGTCCTCATGCTCCAGCTACAAACATGATCAAACACAGGATTGGGGAAAATGTTTAAGGCACTGTTGAATTCTGCATTCTGATTGGTCAGAAGGTGTTGATTAATTTTCTATAACAGCAGCTCTGACAGTAGTGCAGCTGTACATCACAGGTTTATATTAATGCGCTCGTTCTAATACGTTATCGTTCCTATAGTAACAGCTCATTCACAGGGACGTGTACTGCAGATACGCCACGTAATCGATCGTTGATCGTTGAATTGTTGAAGTAAGGAGACGTTTATTTAACATTTATGGAAGGAGTCTCCAGTGTCAGTGCTTTGTAACAGTCAGAGGTAAAGCTGTAACGAAGTTTTCTGACATCTTCAGGAGAGAGGAGTTTACGCTTTGTGGTTTCTCAGTAACATGACAAGCTGCGTTCTCTGTGTTTTTGTCTTATTAACTTCAAGAGAAAGAAAGAAAGCGAGGTTGTTGAGGAAACGAATGTTTATAGCTGCTATAACGTAAGTGAGAACAGGAACTAGCTTGTTTAGCGGACAGCATTAAATATAACTATAAATGGATAAAAAGAATAACGTGTCACTCTTTACTTAATAAAAAACGTAATTGTTGGTAAATTTCTAAGGGATATGAGGAATGAAACACTCAATAACATGCTGTTGTAGGAAACTAATCAACTTCAGGGTAAAAACAGTAACTCTGCTTCATCACACCATTTTCCTTTAACACAGTGTTTTATTCCTTATTTAATGTTTTTTGTCCTGAACAGAACATGAGGCTACATTTCTGTAAAATCACACTGTTTTATATTTTATTTAGATATTTATTATTTAGTTCACTCTGTCCTTATTTCCCCCGTTCCTGCTCTGTACAGGTGGAACTCGGCCTGCGTTTGTCCTCCACCTGCGGCTCTAGACGTCTCTCATCATGGCCGGAGCGTCGGTGAAAGTGGCCGTCAGGGTTCGTCCCTTCAACTCCAGAGAGATCAGCAAAGAGAGCAAATGCATTATTCAGATGTCGGGGAACACCACCAGTGAGTCTCACCACCATTACACTTTCAGTTTCACACTTTACATGACACACTGCTCTATATTAGACTTCTGTTAACACTGCTGAAAGGTTCCAAACACAGTAAACAGAAACGGTTCTCCTTTTCCCTAGTTCTACAAGTTCTCTTAGTTGATAGTTCCTAGTTCCACTAGTTTTACAAGTTTTACAAGTTCTCCTATTTGTTAGTTCTTCGTTCCACTAACTTTTCCTTGCTCCTAGTTCTACGAGTTCTTCTAGCTGCCAGTTCCTAGTTCCATTATTTCTCCTAGTTCCTAGTGCTAAAAGTTCTCATAACCGCTACTTCACTGTTACGCAAGTTCAAAAGTTATCTTAGCTCCTAATTTCTCACATTTCTAGTACTTTAACTTTTTAGCTTATTTTAATTCCTACAGAACTTACAATTTATATAGTTCCCTTAGTTCTTCTAGTTCCTTGTATTTTCTATAGTTGTCCTGCACTCTTAGAAAGCCCTATAAATTAGAGAACCGAGGACTAAGAAAACTAATGGAACTAGGGACTAGGAGAACTACAGTAACTAGAAAAACTATTGGAACTAGGAACTAAAAGAAATAACAGAACTAGAGACCAGAAAGTATGAGATCTACAGACTTTAAGATCAAGATGAGCTGGAGAAACTAAGCGAGGAACTAGTAATAAGTGGAACCAGGAACTAGAGGAACCAGGAGTGGAACTAGGAAGTATGAAGGGAAGTACAAGCTAGAAACAGAACTGGTGGGATTAGGAAACTCCTCCTACTTTCACAGGTAGAGGTGTGTGATGGGAAACAGCACACATCTGGCGGAGATAGGGATAGTCCTGGGCTTAGAGCCATGCTGTTCAGTGGAGTAGCGCTATAGGGGAACTTGAAGAACTAGAAACTTGGAGATGAAGTGAAATTAGAAGAACTTTTAAATTAAGAGTTACAAGAGTCAGGAGAACCAGAGGAAATAGGAACTATGAGAGCTAGTGAAACTAGGAACTGGAATAACTACAGGAACTAGAAGAAATAAAAACTAGGAGAACCTAGTGGACCTAGTGGAATTAGGATGAGGCTGAACTAGAGGAAATGGGAACTAGAGGAACTTGTGAACCACAAATTCTCCTCTTCTGTATCTCTGAACAACGTCCCAGAGAATGTTCATGATGGCTGATGCTTGTTAGAAAGTGCTCTCTCTCCTGTTCCACACCAGCGTGTTTCAGTGTTTTGATTTCAGATCCATGAGCAGATGAAAGGAGTTCAGTAAAAAGCTCTGATTAATGGATGAGGATTCTGAGCAATTCGCAGTGATGAGCTATTCTTTGTTGTTGTTGTTTTGCGTGTGTGTGTGTGTGTGTGTGTGTGTGTGTGTGTGTGGGTGAACAGTCAGACAATGCGTCATGTGCTGTGATATTTTCCACACTGCAGAGCTTTGTGTGTTTGTGTAGGTTAATGATCTCATACTAGCAATCTGAACAATGCATCACACACACACACACACACACCCCTCTTCATGCTGCATTAACCACCAGCAGGATGAACCTTGACATCTTCTGACATTTCTGTACAGTAAAATGAATAATGTTATATTTTTGTAACAATAAATCTGTGTAGCTCGGGTTATAACAGAAATGTCACCACGTGTATGAAAGTTTCACCATGAAGTGTATGGAGTAGGAGCTAGGAGAACTACAGGAACTATGGAGTAGTTGCTAGGAGAACTAGAGGAACTGAGAAGATGAGAGAAAATAGGGAGTAGGAACTAGGAGAATTTGGGAGTAGAAACTAGGAAAGTTGGAGGAACTTGTAGAACAAGAGTGGCTATGGAATGGTAACTAGGAGAACTAGAGAAACTATGGAGTGGTAACTAGGAGAACTAGAGGAACTATGGAGTGGTAATGGTAACTAGGAGAACTAGAGGAACTATGGAGTGATAACTAGGAGAACTAGAGGAACTACAGAGTGGTAACTAGGAGAACTAGAGGAACTATGGAGTGGGACCTAGGAGAACTAGAGGAACTATGGAAGGGGAGAAAGGTGATATGGAAGGCCTGGGTGATTTAGAGGAACCAAGGCAACTAGGAATACCAGAGAAATTAAGCAGCAAGAATTAGGAGAACTAGAGTACATAGCGAGACCTGGGGAATTAAAGTAAGTTGGGAGTAGAAACTATGAGAACAAGAACTACAGAGTAGGAACTAGGAGAACTAGATTAACTATGGAGTAGGAACTAGGAGAACTAGAGGAACTGTGGAGTAGGAACTAGGAGTATAAGAGTAACCATGTTGTAGGAATAAGAAAGTAGGAACTAAGAGATCTGGAGGAATTAGGGGATCTAGAGAAACTAGGAAAGTTAAAGCAATTAGGAATACAGGAGGAACCAAGGAGACCTCTGGAACTAAACGAATTTGGGAATAAGAACTGGGAGAATAGAGGAACTATGGAGTAGGTGCTAAGAGAACTAGCAGAACCATGAGAATTAGATGAACTAAGAAGTAGGAACTAGAGGATCTGTAGTAACTTGGTGATCGAGATGAACTAGGAAAGTTAAAACAGCTAGGCCAACTAGGAGTACCAGAGGAACTAGAAGAGCTAAGGGAACTAGGGTGTAGGAGCTTTAGGAAGAGCATAAATCAGATTGACTAGAGCAATTCCAAACCCAGGTAGTAGGAACTAGAGGAACTACAGGGTACAAACTCGGAGAGCAAGAGGAACTTGAGGAACTCTTGAAACTATGAGAACAACAAGAAGGAGGAAAAAGAACTAGGAGAACTAGGATCACTAAAGGAACTATGGAGTAGAATAACTAGGGGAACTAGGGGAACTTGAGGAACTAGGAGAACAGGAAAATTGAGTGGCTAGAATGTACTGTATAAATAACTATATGAAGTAAAATGAGTCCTAGTTTTTCCAAATGTATGCAAGAGAACAAAAGGAACTAGGAGAGCAAGGGGGTAGGAACTAGCAGAACTAGCAGCAACATTTGCTTCATAAATGTTCCTGCCTTGGGATCTTAAAAGCGAAGCATCATGATCTCTGTCGTATTCACTACAATGAAGACACCTTTTTATCTTAATAATATTTATTTTTTGGTGCACTGACTGAGTTTTCTCTGTTTTTTTTCCAGCAATCCTCAACCCTAAACAGCCGAAAGAGAACAAGAGCTTCAACTTTGACTATTCGTACTGGTCTCACACATCGGTGAGTTCGAGCTAACGCCTACGAAGCTACTTTGCTTTACGTCATGTAACCAGGCAACCACGAGATCAGATCAGATTCATAAACCTGCAACTGTGATTGTAACGTAATCTTCGCAAATACAGTCCTCATTACTGCTACTAATCTAATTTTCATGTTACGAAGAATGAATTCACACACTGAGAGGGGGCGGGGACAAGTGGGTGGCCCCAGAGTGTGGAGGGGGAGGGGCTTAAATAAATAGTTAAGAGCTGCAGAGACAAACTACAGAGTCTGGTTTTGGTATTCAAAATGATAGTAATTTTTTATTTTACAATTAAAAGATACAATATTTTATCTCTGTTTATTTTTCCGCTTCAGCCGGAGGATGTTAACTACGCCTGTCAGAAACAGGTGTACAAGGACATTGGCGAGGAGATGCTGCTTCACGCATTCGAAGGCTACAATGTCTGCATCTTTGCGTACGGCCAGACTGGAGCGGGAAAATCCTACACCATGATGGGCAAACAGGAGAAAGACCAAGAGGGCATAATACCTCTGGTACGTTTATATTATTTTTATTATTGTGTAAAGACCAACAGGCTCAGAAGGAGAAGAGATGTGAAACAGCAGCAGGACCCGATGATCACTTTAACGATTTCTGTGTGTTGATGTTCTAGTAAAATACTGAAGAAGTATAAGAATTACTGTTTCCATCCTTAAGTTGATTATTTTCCTGTAATGGCATGTCACTAGGTGTTTTATTCCTCACATACCACAGCAAATCGCCAACAATTACATGTTTTTTTTTTTAATTAATTAATTAAGGAACGACACGTTATTCTTTGTATACGTACGTTTGTGGTTATATGTAATGTTGTGGAATGTTTGTAAAACAAGTTGATTTCTGTTCTCAGTCCCGTTATAATAGCAAGAAACAGTCTTTCTCTCACCAGCCTCTCTTTCTTCTCTCTCTTGAAGTTGAATTCTCACTGAATTAGAATATTAATATAAACATATTAATATAAACCTGTGATGTACAGCTGCACTACTGTCAGAGCTGCTGTTATAGAAAATTAATCAACACCTTCTGACCAATCACAATCCAGAATTCAACAGCGCTGTAGTGTAATCAGAAAGAATGCCTTGACTGACCATTCAGACGTGTGTTTTCCACAGAGCCATACAGGAAAAAGAAATGATGGATCCACACACACACACACATACATTTTTAGGGGATTACACCATGGACAGATGAATATTAACCCTCTAACCTCTTCTTGTGTCTTTGTGCCAGCTCTGTGAAGACCTATTCACCAAGATTAATGACAACGGAGACAATAACATGTCCTACTCTGTGGAGGTGAGATCCACACCACGGTTTCTACACACATCAGGGGTCGAACAATGTGTTAAAATCACACTACGCATGCAAATCTCTCTGTTCTAGTTAACAACCTACCGATTTCAGATACTGACATATCGTCCAGCCTGTAGTACAGATGTTTCTTTGTGTATGTTCAGGTCAGTTATATGGAGATCTACTGTGAGCGAGTGAGAGATCTGCTGAACCCGAAGAATAAAGGAAACCTGCGTGTGAGAGAGCATCCACTCATGGGGCCGTACGTGGAAGATTTGTCCAAAATGGCCGTCACGTCCTACAACGACATCCAGGACCTGATGGACTCGGGCAACAAAGCCAGGCAAGTGGCTACATACATTTTATTGTATTGTATGTTTTGTACATTGTAGTTCAACAAAGGAGAAATTTGATTAGCTAGTCACAGATTTTGTCATAGGACATCAGTGCTAGCTTTTCTTTTCATTTCTTCAGCTTGACATAGTGCTTAGCATAAAATTTTCATTTCAGATTTTAACTATGCAATATAATAGTTTAGCAATATTACCTAAATATAGCACTGCACAAACATTAGCTAGCTAACTAGGTAGTTAAGTAGCTATCCAAGTTCTAAGCTAGCTAATGTTCTTTACACACATCCTTATTTTTTAATAACACATGTCTCTGGGTCAAAAAGGGGCGGAGCTTAAGTTAAATTTGTTTATCCAAGCACAAACTTGATCATGTGACATCACCACAGCAGTTATTTAACGTTAACTAGTTAAGTAGTTAGCACAGCTAATTTTATTGTTTAGTAGCTAGATGAGTTAGATCGAGTTTGTGAGCAAATGATCAAATGTGTGTGTGTGTGTGTGTGTGTGAGAAATGTGTGTTATTCACAAAATCAGGAGAGTTTGTAAAGAAGCACTTTGTTTTGTTCATTTGTGCGTAAAGGATTCATGTTCCTTTTTGTGTTTATTTCAGATATATAATATAATCAGAATAAATTGCAGAGTTTAAGTAACGCCATGTTACACATCATCTCTCTCTCGTTACAGAACCGTAGCAGCTACGAACATGAACGAGACGAGCAGTCGCTCTCACGCCGTCTTTAACATCATCTTCACACAGAAACGCTTCGACAGTGACACGGACAACACCTCAGAAAAGGTGCGACCTTCTTAACGGGTGGCCATTTTACAGCGTGCCACCACGAAACCTCATGTGTGTGGCTCAGTTTCTCCAATAAACATGGATAATCATTCTTTAAAACATACTCAGCTCCTCTATCGCATGCAGAGACAAGCAGGACAGTGATTGATTAAACATGAGAACCACTGAAAAAAAGTGAAGAGGCGGGGCTTACTTTATCCAAATAAATAAGCCAAAGTCTGGTGTAGTGTTCTTAAAAATGGAAACCGGTCACACAAGGAAAATGGTCACATTTTGGGGGATATTTTTGGTGTGGCCTGTGCAGTTTAGCCCTGCCTTATAGTTTACGTACTAAAAAAAGTATGTGCTATATAATAATTAAATGGAAATAAAATAATAAAAAAAATAAAAATGGCTTCTGTTTTGAAACATAAAGTGATCTCTTTTTCCCACTTTGACTTCTCATCCAAAAAAGGAGCTCCGTTTCCATCAGTATTGTTTCTAATCATTAATGGGATGCATTTTATATTGTGATTAAATCTACAGAGATGGCTTCGGTCAATGAGACATTTCTAATTCATGAATACAGAAAGAAGGTTATATAAATCTCCCTGGAATGAGAACGCAGACCCTAACCACCACACAGATGCAGTGTTCATTAGCTCTTTGTACATTAGTGCATTATTTAGCTGATGCTACTTGTTTTCTCACCGGACGCAGGTCAGCAAAATCAGCCTGGTGGACTTGGCAGGCAGCGAGAGAGCCGACTCAACTGGAGCCAAAGGCACCAGGCTGAAGGTGAGACGCCCACCATTCTGCAGTCCTGAGTGTCTAAATGTGTTACACTGTACATTAATGCACTATAGATTCCTAACATGATCAGAATTTATGGTACTATTACCATACTGTGTTTAAGCACAATTTTATACATATGTTATCATTACAATTTAAGCATGGACACAAACATTAAGCACCCGCCATTTGCAAATTATTGATCATGACAATACAAAATGTCTGATTAAATATTTATTTTTAAAATAAATATAATATAACACAACAGCCTCCTGATTGGTTAGAAGAGCATTATTTAGGGGTGGGAACTGCACTCTGGTTCTGGTGCCATTTTGGGTGGGGAAAAGCACTCTGACTGGTCTCGGCCATTGGAAGCAGCATCTGCACTCTGACTGGTTACAGTCACATTATATAGGAGCATGTTGAGCAGTGGCTGCCATCCGATTCATTATAGTGATTCATACATTTTGGGCGGAATCTGCACTCTGCACTAATTTTTTTTACAGTGACATGTTGGGCAGGTACCTTGAGTGGGATCTGCACTCTGACTGGTTACAGTGGCATTTTGGAAACATACTCCAGTCAGTTACAATAGCACTGCGGGGTTAGACTATGAGCTGATTGGTGTCAGTGGTATTGGGGCCAGGACCTGCACTCTAATTGGTAACAGGGTCATTTTGGACACAGTGGCAATTACTGTTTGCAATTATTGTTTTTTTGTTTTTGGTGGTGGCTTCTCTCTCAGTGGTTACAGTGGCACTGTGGGCAGAAAATGCAGTGCGATTGGTTATAGTGGAAGTTTTGTGGTGGTACTATGGTGCAATTCATTACATTTTGGTGGAACTGGTTACAATAGTATTGGGGCAGAACTGTGGTCTTGTTTTTTACAATGGTATTGGGGTGGGACTGTGGTCTGGTTGGTTACAGTGGTATTGGGGTGGGACTGTGGTCTGGTTGGTTACAGTGGTATTGGGGTGGGACTGTGGTCTGGTTGGTTACAGTGG
>CM075016.1:23061779-23083276 GCA_037576675.1 Pangasius sanitwongsei | reverse complement strand
CCAAAGGTGTTCAGTGGGGTTGAGGTCAGGGCTCTGTGCAGGACACTCGAGTTCTTCCTCTCCAACCTTCACACACCGTGTCCTCATGGAGCTCGCTTTGTGCACGGGGGCATCGTCATGCTGGAACAGATTTGAGCCTCTTAGTTCCAATGAAGGGAAATTGTAATGCTACAGCATACAAAGACATTCTATACAATTGTGTGCTTCCAACTTTGTGGCAACAAGTTGCGGAAGAACCACTCGTGGGTCAGGTGTTTACAACTTCTGGCCATATAGTGTATCTCTCCTGCACTTCTCCCATTACCCCAATTGACATTTTGTGCAGTAGAAGAGAGGATCTACACTCAGTAATTTATTACAATCAGTAATTATACACATATCAAGGTTATGTTTTGTTGTTATGCACTCAGGTACGCTGACCGTGCGAAACAGATTCGTTGTAATGCTGTCATTAACGAAGACCCCAACAACCGTTTGGTGCGTGAGCTGAAGGAGGAAGTGGCCCGTCTGAAGGACCTGCTGTATGCCCAAGGCCTCGGTGATATCATCGAGAGTGAGTCACCATCATATTATATTATTAATAATGTTTTATTCATGCAGGTGAGACCCATACATGTGAATCAGAGAATTTAATATATATGTATGTATGTAAATTTTAGAAAGTGTTAGTCTCTTCTTAGAGAAAGGAATGGATTGAGGAAACATAGGGCTGAAACAAAGGGACATGGGACCATGGGGTTGTTTCCAGACAAATTTCAATGAGTGAGTATAGGGCCCTAAAGACTTATGACCCTGAGACCTGGGAATATATCAAAAGATACAACCAAAGGAACATCAGGCCCTGGAACACCATGTGAATAAAGCCCTCTGAGGACACAGAATCTATGAACAAATGACTCTGGGAAGATGGAACCCTGAGAGATACTGTATGGTAATATAGGACCCAAAGAATATAGGCCTCTTGGAATAAATGCTCTGGGAATATTGGGCCTTGGATACATAGGACTCTGGGAATGTATGGTCCCTGAAACATATAATTCTGGGAACATAGGACTCTGGGAATGTAGGACTCTGGGAATATAACCTGGGAACCTTGGAATGTAGGACTCCAGGGATGTAGGGCTTTAGGAACATAGGATTCTGGAAACATATGACTCTGGGAATATGGGACTTATAGAATATCAAACTCAGGGAACATATGTTTCTGGGAACATTGGGAATATATGACTTTGGGAACATTGGACTCTAAGAAATGTAGGATTGTGGGAATTTAGAACTCTAGGAATATGGGACCCTGGGAACATAGGACCCTGGAAACAAAGGACTCTGGGAACATATGTACCTTCATTCTTACTTATTCATTGTACATATATATATAGTAGAATCCTGGGAATTCATAATCACATTGAACAAGGCCGACAAAAACACAAAGGAAACACTAGCTGCAGTTATCTTCTTGTTTCTATGGCTAAAGACAGGACTCTGGGTGCCAGGTGATTATATCCAAGGGATGCATCTCTTTTCCTCTCTTTCTTTTCCTCAGCCTATCGAGGTGCTGGTCCTGGAATACCTGCCCTGAAATGTGTGTATTTCTGCACCTCAGTGCCTTGCAGCTTAATAAAGACCATAGCAGAGGCTCAGGACCACCACAAACACTCCTAAAGTAGACTAATGTTCTGAAATGCAATGTGGTGCTCCCGGGTCACTCTTTTCACTTGTACATGCTTCCAGCTCATTTTTATTCATTAAGGCAAGGCTTGGTAGTTAGCAACTGGCTTGGCCCTTCGCTCTCTCTCTCTCAGCCTACGTTCACATTAGAAGATGAGTCGCTGATAAGTTTTTTGCTCAGTTTTTATCTTATTACTCTTACACTCTTTGTTTATAATATCTTTAATGCTTCTTTAACTGTTATTAGATAAATGGAAATGTCTTACTAATAGTCAATATTAAACAATGACTCTCTGATCATTTGCATTCCCACTTTTCCTTAGGAGCTAGTCAGGAAGCAGAAAAGCATGCTATATATTGAATGCTTCTATTTAGTAACAGTAAAGCTGGCTATCCTTCTGGTTTTTGATATGCTTCTTCTCAGCAGAAAACTGAGCTAGAAAGTGTTTATAGCCATATCATTATTATTTTAGTTCAAAGCAAATGTAGTCTCTCAGCCAAGATATGTTTGCTTTTTTGTTTTGTATTGGATCTATGAGACTAATGCTGCTAAGAAGTAATTTGCTACAAAGTCATCATTAAGAAACATAATGCATTTTTTTTTATTTTGAAATACCAGTGATTGTCCGTATTTACACATTTAAGCTTGCTGCTATAGTTCCACCGTCAAACCTTGCGAGGTGGAGCCTGATTGGAGCTTGGAGTGATATCACACTGCACTAAGGAAAAAAGTGATTTTGGTTGTCCAGATGGCTGCCCTCACAACGTACCAGTGGTCAGTTACATGGTGAAGTTCAGTTCACAGTGAGTCCCACTGTGTCCTAAACCACATCGGCATCACTGAAGAAGTGGATGTGACACAAAAGATTTAGTTGTTAGCAACATTAGCCTTGTAGTTCGCTACAAACCTAAAAGAGACACCAAACATGTTTTGGCTGATTGACTAGAGTTAAGGGAAGAGTAGATTTGTGGTTTGAAGAATTTCTGGAGCGAATCGTTAGACTTTATTGCTTACACTATTTCCTAACTAATCTGTTACCAGAACTGCATCTCTGAGTCACCTAGTTTATAAGTAATCCCTGGTCCCGTGTCACTTGTTAATGTGAACGTAGGATCCCTAAAGCAGATCAGCTCTGGCCTCATGAACAGCACTTGTCATGGCCCAGGCATGGTTACAACCCTGAAATGAATTTGAGGTGTAAAATTAAAGACTGTTAACCTTTTAAATCTCACACTGTTCTGAATGGCTGGACACTGTCCTGGTCTGAATGCTTGTTGTTAATGGATAGTCCTCAAATTTATGCTTATTGTTTTGCTTTGTACTGGCTCAGTAATTAAATGCCGAAGCTTCATTTCATGATTTTTCACTCTTCCCCTTCTCTCTTGTTCCCTGCATCCATATTTATCCATTTCTCTGACCTCCACTCTTTCCTGTAACTCTCCTGCCTCTTGTTCTCTTTCTTTTTTCCAAAACATTTCGGACAGACTTGTCCAACTACAACGCTAATATGAATAGTCTCTGGGCTGTCAATCAAAGCCGTGATCTCTTCACAGTGACCAATGCGATGACAGGGATGAGTCCCTCTCCCTCTCTCTCGGCTCTCTCCAGCCGAGCCGGATCCATCAGCAACTTACACGACCGGATCATATTCACCCCCGGCAGTGAGGAAGCCATTGAGAGGCTTAAGGTAAAGGAGGGGTTGTGGATGGAGGGATGATTAGAAAAGCATATAGATGGATAAATAGATGGATCAATCAATGGATGGCTAAACTAACAGATGTACAGATGTACAGATGGCACACTTGGTACATACTTGATGGATGAATGGATCAGTGGATGGATGGGTGGGTAAAGGATCGATAGATAGATGAAAGGAGGCACAAAAAATGGATGTGTGGATGGATGAATGGATGTTAGATGGATAGCTGGATGGCTGGATGGAAGGATGGATTGATGGATTGGTGGATGAATGGATGGTTAGAGGGATGGATGGGTGGATGAATGGATGGTTTGATGGATGGGTGGAAGGTTAGATGAATAAATTACTGTATGATTGAAAAGATGGATGGATAGTTACAAAAATGGATGGATGAATGGATGGATGGCTGGTTAGATGGATGGATGGATTAGTGGATGAATAGATGCTAGATGGTTAGATGGATGGATGGATGAACAGATGGATGGATGGTTAGATAAATGAATGGCTGGTTACAACCAAATTAAAGCAGACTTGGGTGCTAGATTCAGACTTTAAGACTTTAAACCATGAGTTTAATGTTTTGTTGTGCTGCCTTTAGGAAACAGAGAAGATCATCGCAGAGCTCAATGAGACGTGGGAGGAGAAACTGCGGCGCACTGAGGCCATCAGGATGGAGAGGTCAGACACATCTGAGTGTCTCAATCCAAATAATAAAAAGATTATTCCAGTCCTGGAGTCCTGAAGGACTTCATATGTGTGGCTTCTATCCAGCTTTGTTTATGCAAACTAAAAAAGTATTCTCTGTTGAAATGAGATAAATAACGCAATTTCAAATGAACACTGATGAAGAAAACGTGTATTTCCATGGTTATATCCAAATCTTCCATACCAGTATTTCAAAACAGAGCACTATCTATGGAACGTACTATTTACGTTCTTATGAACTGTCTTTCTGCTACAGTAAAGGTTTCCTCGTAGCCACGACCAAACCTAAACCAGTGTGCCAAAATAATGTGCCATCTGTTGTAACAGACTGTTATGACCTGCTTATTACAGCTGTAACCTCCAATTGTGTTTGTTTCAGTTTCTAATGCAAATTGGCCTAATGGTTTCCATTAAACATTTCAACACTGAATTCTAATGGTTTTAATAATCATTATGGATTCTGTTACAGATCTAGGATATATCCAAGGTTTCATCATCTGAACTACAGCTATACAGTACATCAGTTAGAGTCATCCATTAGACCACAAATCATCACTGAACCACAATGTCACCAACATAGACCATCAAGATCCTGCAGAACCCATTAAAATCCCATTAGAAATCCAATAAACAGCTGTAGAATCAGTCCTGGGTCATGGGTCACCTGTTAAACCATTAGGACTCTTTACAATGAGATATCAATCCATATGGAAATGGTTGCATTATTTTCTATACATATACCCTACATATACCATATACATGCTGTCTAGCTAGCTAGTTAGCTTTCCTGGTTACCATGACAACTGGCCACCGCTATATCTAAAACCCAGTCGAACTCAAATAAACTCTAGTAAGATATGTTTTCTCTTAAAACTGCATATGTTCAGTTACCCACGAGTGTTTGTGTAAAACTGTGAACTTTTCTCCATAGGGAGGCTCTTCTGGCTGAAATGGGCGTGGCCATTAGGGAAGATGGAGGCACTGTCGGAGTGTTTTCACCCAAAAAGGTCAGAGGAAACTCTAGATTCTCAGATCTCAGCATTCCTGTTATAACTGATGGATAATTGAGAATATGCATTGACCATGATATGAAATTTCAGACGCCTCATCTGGTCAATCTGAACGAAGACCCGCTGATGTCCGAGTGTTTACTGTACTACATCAAAGACGGAATCACCAAGTAAGAGTTGTTCTATGATGTGTGCAATAAAGCTGAGAAATCTACCTCTGTCAACCACTGACTTGTTTTTTCCAGGGTGGGTCGTGAGGATGCTAGCTGTAGGCAGGACATTGTCCTGAGTGGACACTTCATTAAAGAAGAGCACTGCATCTTCACGAGCAGCGCTGGACCTTCAGGAGACGGAGTGGTGGTACTGGAGCCGTGTGAGGATGCAGAGACATATGTCAACGGCAAGAGAGTGACTGAGCCCACAGTTCTCAGATCAGGTGAATCCTACTGGATATGTTCCTGTTCTGTGTTCCTGTATCACTGCAGGAACTGTGACGCAGTATCCCATGGAGGAGGCTTACAAGAAGCTTTGTTGTTCTTTTTATTGTTTTGATTTGTCATGTAGATCTGGTGTTAACATTAATGAAGCTTTTTAAAAACCAAATCCTGAGGTACTAAGAACAATTTTACACTTTGTGAAAATCTTTGTAATTTCTACAAACATCAAGCCACTAGAAATGTACCAGCTATAAACCTTTGGTGTTTTGAAATCATATCTTTCATAAAAACAAATGAGTTTATAGTTTGCCAGTAGTTTGCCAGCTAAAATGTTTTAGTTTGCCAGTAAAACTCTTGCAAGGTATTAAAGCTTTGATGTTTTTATATGCTTCTTAGCTAAATGCATTCTTTGAAGTTTGTGTTTGACCAAGCTCCACAACAGTAGTTCCTGGTCCGAAGGAGTAGGAACCACAAGCTTTCTGACCCTGGTTGCAGGAGCTTCTTATTCCTCAACTGTTCTTCCAGGAGCTTTCACTTCCTTAACTGAGGCTTCAGAAGCTTTTGGTTTTCTCAGCCACGTTTTCAGGAGATTTAAGTTTCTTGACTGTGGTTCCAGGAGCTTTTAGTTCCTCAACCATGGTTTGAGGAACTTTTAAGTCCTTGACCGTGGTTTCAGGAGTGTTTCATTTCTTAATCCTGGTTTCATTCCTGGACCCTTGGACATAGCCAAGGAGCTTAAAGCTCCTGGTTGAGGAAGTTTAAAAGTTCTTTTTTCTAAAAGCATGATTATCACAGGTGGAGTCCCTTTGTGAGATACAAATTTAAAAAGATCTCTTCATGGGTTCTTTGAATAGTTAAGGTTTTTTTTTTTTTGTTTTTTTTTTTAAACTTGGAACCTTGGAATCTTTTCCTACAGGGAAACATTCTTTTGTTCTGCACAGAATCTTTCTGGGTTTCACCTGAAAATCAAATGAAGAACCATTTAGGAGTATAAGATTAAACTTTTGGAAACCAATTGGCATGAACTATATGGGCTTTAGAGTAGTATGCCATTTTGGACAGGCAGTGCAATACTAACACAATTGACAAAGCTTTTAATGGTCTTAGTAGTTCTCTAGCAGCAATACCTCAAAAATCCATATGACTGGGATCAGGATTTGGATTTGTTTCCAAGTGGAAAAAGAAACTTCAAATGATGGTACCTTCAGTTGGTAACCTTCAGCTGTGTATGGTGTTCCTCTCAGGGAACCGTATCATCATGGGAAAGAGCCATGTGTTCCGATTTAATGACCCAGAGCAGGCAAGGCAGGAACGGGAGAGGACGCCATGTGCCGAGACCCCCATGGAGCCTGTGGACTGGGCCTTCGCTCAGCGGGAGCTTCTGGAGAAACAGGGCATAGACATGAAACAGGAGATGGAGCAGAGGTATGGCAGTCAAAATAATAATAAAGAAAGCCAAGATAGAGCTATGCATGTTCTTGATAAGTCAGGCATGGTTTAGTGGTTAACCCCACCTTACCTTGATGTTTGTGTTATCTTCAGACTGCAGGAGCTAGAGGATCAGTACCGCAGAGAGCGAGAGGAGGCGAGCAACCTTCTGGAGCAGCAGAGACTGGTGAGCCGTGCTAGCAAGTCTGAAAAAATATAAAGGACTGCAGAAAATACTAAGTTTTAACTTGCATTTTGACTTTCAGGACTATGAGAGTAAGCTTGAGGCTCTTCAGAGGCAGGTCGACTCCCGATATTACCCAGAAACCACAGAAGAAGAAGAGGAACTGGAAGAAGAAGGTGAGGAAAGACCATATTGGCGTTAGCTTGCTCAGAAAGCACAAACACAGTAAACTTTGTACCAGTGCCAAATACACTAGTTGGCCAAAAGTATGTGGACGTCTGACCATGACACCCACATGATTGTCTAGAATAACTTTGTATGCTGTAGCATTACAGTTTCCCTTCACTGGAACTAAGAGTTCTAAACCTGTTCCAACATGACAATGCCCCTGTATACAATGTGAGCTCCGTGAAGACAATTTTGCCAAGGTTGGTTTGGAAGCACTTAAGTGGCCTGCACAGAGCCCTGATCTTGACCCTGTTGAACTCCTTCGGGATGAACTGGAACTCTGACTGAACCCCAGGCCTCCTTGCCTGACCTCACTAATGCTCTTGTGGCTGAATCGGTACGACAACATTCCAAAATCTAGTAGAAAGCCTGAGTGGAGGATGTTATAGTAGAAAAAGGGAGGCCAACTCTATATTAATGCCATGCCTTTGGAATAGGATGTTCAACAAACACATATGGGTGTCATCGTCAGGTATCCGCATACTTTTGGCCATATAGTGTATCAAGTATATAGAGTACAGAGAAAATGTAGTACCTGGGCACATGCAAGCTCTCAGAGTTAAATGAATGTGGTCTGTAATGAGCAAGTCAGAGCTGACAGTGGTAAGGAGAAATTCCCTGACATGATTTGAAGAACAAACCTTGAGAGGAACCAGACACAAAATGGAACCTGTCCTCTTCTGAGTGACCCCAGCACGGTATACTGTCTCTATAGTCAAAGGCCAAGCATTACATATGCAGTTTTTGGGCAGTGCAGGCCTCTCAGATGTCCATATGGGAGACGATTCAATGTCTTTTGGATCACTAGTAGTATTTTATAATCAGCATCTGCAATTTAATCAGCATCTGTAACTTATATAGTTATACCTTCCCCTTCTAGTATGGACTGGAGCTTGTTTAGGCGCCAAATATCCAGACAGCAAGGCATTACACTAATCCAATCTAGAGGTAATAAAAGCACAGCCAAGGATTTCTACATTTTTTAATGATGACTTAGTTATATTGAGCTTCAAACTAAAGACTGGCAGCAATAGTCATACCAATAGTTCAAGCGTTACTACATGAAAACTTTATTTCTTGCTGTCTGTGGTCTTAGTAGACCACATGTGTCTTTTACACATTTCTCAGCTTTATTAAGCTCATATCATTTGATCTGGTTAAAGCATCTAGCTGTGTCATCAGCATAGCAGTGGAAGCGAATACCATGTTTATGAATGGTTGTACCCAGAGCTAGAATATATAGGTGGGAAAAAATCAGTGGCCCTAGAACAGAGCCTTGTGGAACACCAAACCTTATTTTTGTAGTCATAAAGAGGTCACATTTTCTAATCTATCTAGATGAATATAGTGATCTAGAGTGGTTTGTGTTTGGCCAGATTGTTAGCCCAGATTCTACATGCTGAGATTATCTGAAAAATAATATGAAAAATGGTTGCTAATCAGGCACACTTGTTTTGAGGAAGAAAAAATTGAACCCATATATGTTAATAGTCTAAATGTAGTCATGGCTTTAAAGCGCTGTATGTTTCTGTGTTGTGCAGTGCCGTGGACTAAGCGGGAAACTGAGCTGGCACTCTGGGGTTTCCGGAAATGGCGCTTCTACCAGTTCACCTCACTGCGGGACCTGCTGTGGGGCAACGCCATTTTTCTCAAAGAGGCCAACGCCATCAGTGTCGAGCTCAAGAAGAAGGTGAGAGAAGATCTCAATTCTGACAGCTTCAGATGATCACCAACACCAACTATATATTAACTTATAGACATATTGCGATTGTGTGTTATGTAAGAAGTTGTGTTGTTTTAGGAAAATATTCTTCACATAACAGTGTGAAGTGATGCAGCTTGATGCGAAGCAGAGTTACTGTTACCTCAAGTTGATTATTTGCCAATAATAGCACATCCCTAACTTTTTTATTTCTATATAAACTATTGCCATTTCTATTTATTAGAGAGCAACAAATCATAATTTTATCCATTTAAATTTGTGGAAAGTTACATTTAATGTTGTGGAATGCTGGTGAAACAAGTTAGTTCCTGTTCTCACTTACGTTAGAGCAGCTATAAACAGTCGCTCCCTCACCAGCCTCTCTTTATTCTCTCTTGAATTTAAGATAAAAGAAAAAAACCCCACAGCTTTTCACGTTACTGAGAAATTGCAAAGAAGTGTAAACTCTTCTGTCCTGGAGATGTCTGAAAACCTAAAGTTACAGCTCTGACACTGGAGACTCCTTCCATAAATGTTAAATAAGTTTGGAGTTTGTAGTGTTATACAGTATAATTGAGTTTCAAGGCTCTCATAGCTTTGACACTTGAACCTGCAGCATAACTAGGTATACAGTCCGTGCCATATGGTTTATTGGATATAAACTTGTTTTTAGCTGTTAATAGCTGATTTTTGCGTTTTGTGTGTCTCTCCAGGTTCAGTTCCAGTTTGTTTTACTGACGGACACGCTTTACTCTCCGCTCCCTCCTGATCTCCTGCCTCCCAGCGTCGCTAAAGACCGTGAGAAGAGACCTTTCCCTCGCACTATCGTAGCTGTGGAGGTGCAGGATCAGAAGAACGGAGCCACTCACTACTGGACCTTAGAAAAATTAAGGTATTGAATTCTGTTATGAACAGTTATGTTTTAATTTTTGATAATTAATGAAAGTTGTGGGCTTAGTAGTAGCATGACTAAAATGCTAATGTTGTAATTATAGCCACTGAGAGTATGACCAGTTTATTTTACCTAGTTAGGCATTTATTAATTATATAAACAATGAATGTACAGATAAATCCTTTTAAATGCTTAAAAATGTTCATCTTTTTCTGTGAACATAGTTTTATTTAATACTTTATTTCATTACATTTACTGTGGGAATTGATTAAGTAGTTTATTGAATAAAAGTGAAAAAAAAATGTTTTTTTTTTTTAGATTATTATTTTTAATGCAGCAGCGCAGGTTATTATTTTTAAAGTTTTCCTGGAAGTTTCTTAGTAAACCTTTATAAGGTGATACATATCATGTGTGGTGAAAATAAGAATCATTACATAATATTTAGCTTATAGCCACCAGATTAGCAGTGTGCAAGACAATAACCTGAAGTGAATATTTTCACAGGCAGAGGTTGGACCTGATGAGGGAGATGTATGATCGAGCAGCTGATATTCCCAGCAGCACCGTGGAGGACTGTGACCACGCCCTGACCGGAGGTGACCCCTTCTACGATCGCTTCCCCTGGTTCCGCCTCGTCGGGAGGTCAGTACCGGACTGTGTGTGTGTGTTTGTGTGTGTGTGCCGTGCTTCTCAATGCTTTGGGACGCAGCAGCTGAGCTTCTGCTTTCACCCTGATATACACAACTGAGTTGCTTTGTGCTTACATAAATGTCCAGATTTTATACCAACCTTTAAAAAATCAATATAAGGTTCCATTAGTGCCAAGAATGTTGCTGTGTACTAATGTGGATGCTACTTTACAGGAAAATAATCAACGACAGAGTTACTTTTACCACCCAGTAACCCAGTTAGTTTTCTATAACAGCATTTTATGCCTTTTATACCACAGCAATTTGTGAAAATTGACAATTATTATTAATTAACAAATGAGACATCACAGTTTTTAATCCGTTTATAGGTACATTTAATGTTGTGGAACAGCTATAGATGCTATAAACAGTTGTTCCCTCATCTACCTCTCTTTTTTCTCTCACTTAAAGTTAACAAGAGAGAAAAAAAAAACGCACCTTCTCATGTTACCAAAAAAGCGTAAACTTCTCTGTCCTGGAGATGTCGGTCGGTCAGATGTCCAGTGTCGCTGTCACTGGAGACTCCTTCTTCCTCTTGATGATTCTTTCAGCTGATCTTACAAGGAAAATCCAGTTTGTTGTGGAAGAAACAAGGAGAACGATATAATGTGACACAGCACAAGAAAACAGCTGACGTATTTGGCACTAATGGTACTAAACGATCACCTGAACACAAATCAGCCTGTGAATGCAACATTGTGTGAGTGTGTGATTTTTGTCTCTGAGACTGTGTGTGTTTATAAATGAGCCGTTATGTGATTGAGGCCCTGATGTACTAAAATTGTGTACAAACTTGATAAACACCTGAAAAATGCACGAGCTGATTTACTGTCAGGTTTTTAACGAAGGATTTGAATCTTTCACACGAGCAAAATAGCATGCGCTGTCCGCTTTGCGTGTCTGCCTTAAAATACATGTAATTTGGTGTGTTTCTAGCTAGAAGTGTAAAATAATGGGCGGAGTTAATGCAAATACATTCATTTAACACTTGCAGTGTGATTTAACACAGACTGGAAGTTGCTTCAGGAACAGAGATTGTGCGCAAATTAAATACATCCGAAAAGGTACATTCCTACAAACCTAAATTCTGTTCACACTATTCAATTGAAATCCAAAAGATTGTCTCAAATGATTCCTTGGACCAATCCAATGGCGCATGAGGACATGAGGACGCAACAATGGAAGAAAAACGTATATAACCATGGTTTCATGTCATATACAACCTGTCATTAAAGCTTGTAAATAAGTAGCAGAGATCGTTGGTGTCTGTGGTGAGTGTACATCGCTAGCACAAAGCTGTGTGTATAACTTGTAAATCACCAATATACACCAATCAATCATAACATTAAAACCACCTGCCTAATATTGTATAGGTTTCCCTTGTGCCACCAAAACAGCTCTGACCCATCGAGGCATGGACTCCACAAGACCTCTGCTGTGGTATCTGGCACCAAGGACTTCCTTTAAGTCCTGTAAGTTGCGAGGTGGGGCCTCCATGGATCAGATTTGTTTGTCCAGCACGTCCCACAGATGCTCGACTGAATTGAGATCTGGGGAATTTGGAGACCAAGTCAACACCTTGAACTCTTTGTCATGTTCCTCAAACCATTCCTGAACAATTTTTGCAGTGTGGCAGGACGCATTATCCTGCTGAAAAAGGCCACTGTCATTAGGGAATACTGCTACCATGAAGGGGTGTACCTGGTCTGCAACAATGTTTAGGTAGGTGGTACGTGTCAAAATAGTCATCATACTCCCTCTGCCAGGTAAGTGACACACACGCACCCATCCATCCACATGCTATAAAAGAAAATGTGATTCATCAGACCAGGCCACCTTCTTTCATTGCTCCATGTTCCAGTTCTGATGCTCAGGTGCCCATTGTAGGCACTTTCAGCGGTGGACAGGGTCAGCATGGGCACTCTGACCGGTCTGTAGCTACACAGCTCCATACGCAGCAAGCTGTGATGCACTGTGTGTCCTGACACCTTTCTATCACAGCCAGCATTAACTTTTTCAGCAATTTGTGCTACAGTAGCTCTTCTGTGGGATCAGATCAGACCAGCCTTCACTCCCCACACGCATCAGTGAGCCTTGAGCGCCCATGACCCTGTCACTAGTTCACCGGCTGTCCTTCCTTGGGCCACTTTTGTTAGGTACTAACCACTGCATACCGGGAACACCCCACAAGACCTGGCGTTCTGGAGATGCTCTGACCCAGTCATCTAGCCATCACAATTTGGCACTTGTCAAAGTCACTCAGATCCTTACACTTGCCCATTTTTCCTGCTTTCAACACATCAACTTCGAGAACTGACTGTTCACTTGCTGCCTAATATCCCACCCCTTTACAGGTGCCACTGTAACGAGATAATCAATGTTATTCACTTCACCCGTCAGTGGTTTTAATGTTATAGCTGATCGGTGTATACTGTAGCTCCTACCGTTTCTCATCAGAACTAAAAAAAAAAAACGCTGGACAGGACACACCCACAAACAACAACAGTAGCGGTCACTACAGGGCAAGAGGAGACAGGCTAATAACGACACAAGGGACTTGTCGCAAGCTAGTGTGAACATAGGGTTAGTAAACGCAAATTTTTACTTGTTATTTATTATTTGAGATCTCAGTAAATCAGGGCCTAAGTGCAGATGTGCAAGTGTGTGTGTGTGTGTGTGTGAAGGCGTGTACTAACCCAGTTCCCGTGTCTCCGGCTGCACCAGCACTCCCATTCTGAACACGTGCATGAGCGAGCGCATGAGAGACCCCTCCCCCTCCCCCACCCTCTCCGAGCCCGACTCAGACGTAACTGAGCTCGCAGACGAGCGGCATTATGGGAAAGAGGAGGAGGAGGAGGAGGAGGAGTTGGAGGACCTGGACGATGAGATCAGTGTGGAGGAGGGCCATCAGTGCCGAGGCCAGGACCCCTTTTACGACCGCTGGCCTCTGTTCAGTTTAGTGGGAAGGTTGGTGAGGCTTCAGGAGCTTCGCTGCCAGAGGAAACCAGCTCTTTCACACACACACACACACACACACACACACATACATACAGGATGTAAACAAATGTGAATAAATTATTCAGAAAAACAGATAATGTGTTCTAAACAGATACAAACACAGATATGAATAGCAGGAGCACTATTCGTTTTTGTTTTGTTTTTGCCCCCAGAAGTTTTTCACAGGGCATCTGGATGAGACTAGAGGTGTGTATCGGGACTGGGAGCCCAACCAAAAAAAGTCAAGCAAGTGGGAGGTGTTTACTTTCATGCAGGTGCAAATGAGCAGGTAGATATGAAGCTCACTGGAGAAACAAAGCCCAGCACGGTGTGGTGCATTTACAGCCTTCATTCATTCATCCATCCTTAGTAACTGCCTGGTCAGGGTCACGCTGGTGTAAATTACACTGCTAGTTTCTTTACATTTTGGGGCTGTATAAACAATATTAAATTTGACATAACATAAAAACCTGCCTAAAACCTTTGCTGATGCCTAAAACTGATCTTTTATGCTTTGTGGTAGTTGATTATTGATCAATAGGGGCCCGTTTGCCTCGCACCTCCAGGGTTGGGGGTTCGATTCCTGCCTCCGCCCTGTGTGCTGGAGTTTGCACGTTCACCCTGTGCTTCTAGGGTGCCCATCTAGGGTGTCCCCCGCCATATGCACCCGTTTCCCCTGGGATAGACTCCAGGCCCCCTTAGTTACTTAACCAATTAACTAGATTTAATTGATAACTGCTTAATTACACTAAACACACCTACACTTTACTGTTAGCCCTGCTGAATCTAAACATCACTTAAATAGAACTTTCCCAGCAATGTGAAGGAGGCTTTAAAAAAAAACCCAGAAGAAATCAGGAGGGGGCAAATACTTTTTCATGGCTCTATAGCTAAAATTATTGTTTGTAACCAATAGGCATGTGGACTTCAATCCACAGAAAATCCACTTTTTATTATTTCTTTCTGTGGCATTGACATCAGGACACGTGTTTAGTCACGATGAAAGAGCTGGTTTCGACTGCAGCGGTCTCGCCCAGGCATGCCAGAGCTCTAATTTTTATCCCAACGTTTGAATCTTTTTTCGATTGGCTTTCCACATCCTTATTCGCTTGAACACATTAAACACCCAGAGAGCTGTGATGTGTGTTGACTTTAAGTTCACTTTTGAGTTCACGTGGAGTGAAATTCATGTTTGTTTAATGTTTATTTCATTTTTCTTCTTCTTATTTTTTTAAAACTTTCCTTCTGTTTCCCTTCTAGATTTTTTTTTTCTGGTTTGCATCCGATCCGTCAGAGCCAAATTTGAGACTTGTTTTGGATCACTCTACATTTTTCTTTATCTGAGCATGCTCTAATTTTTTGCGCCTCACCAATCTTGTCGTAAGCTCCTCCCCTCTGGCACCCCTCCTGCCACGCCCACGGCCAACCAGAGATGGCCTTAAAACCATGATAAACAATTTCTAAATTAAATTAAAAAAAAAAAAAAAAACCAGGACTGTAGCCTGAAGTAAAGCGAATGTGCGAATGTAATGTTTAGTCTAGCTGTAAAGCCTTTCTATGTAATGTTTCTAAAGTAATGACTTCATAAGACATGCATAAGCATTGAATAACATTTATAGAAAATGTATAAAAAAATATATGCATATGTATGAATATATTTATTTATTTATTTATTTGGTTAGTTATTTAAACAACTATTTAAAAAGCTATTTATTTATTTACCTATTCTAACTTACTTATCTCTATCTATCTATCTATCTATCTATCTAGTTGATTAGTTATTTAAATAGCTATTTATTTATTTATTTGAGATGATGAGAGGTAAATAGACATGCACTGAGGTAAACAAAAATGAATTGCTAATTTTCTTTGGGCTAGCATAGATTTTTTTTAAAAAACGTACCGATCTTACTAGCTCTTTTTTACTTTAAACAGTGATGCTTCATAACAATGTTTTAAATTGAATAGCTATACATTTTATAGTAATTAATTAATATTTATTAATAGTTTAACACTAGAGTACCTTCACATTTATTTCAATACATTTTGTATCACACAATGCTAACTTCTACTCTGCTAACTACAGTCGCTATTTTGTTTTCTGTTGTTTTTCTTAACACTTTTTTGTTCCTTATATGTTCATCACATGCAGTCGGATTCTTTATTCCTTATTCTCCAATCCAGTGTAATCCAATCAAGCTGTTTCAAGGCGATGTTTTATCATACACAATACAGAGACTGTAACTGACTCGCCAGATAGTGTGATATGCTGACTAGCTTGCTAGCAATGTTGCTTTAAAATAGTTAGCTAAGCTCTCCTTCAATTAAATGTCATTACAAATAACAGAGCAATAACACAACAAATAACAAATATTTGGCCTGTTGTTCAAAAGAAACAGCTTCATTTTTCAACTCTACCACCAAGATGCAGAAATTCATGTGGAAGTAAAGAAACTAAAACGGTACTCGTTACTCAAACTGAAATATTTAACTCCTTAGAAACTTCACCAGCTAAAGCTAAAGCTGGTAGAGTCGCTACATTTTAAATCAAGTAGTTTGTAAGGAGTTCATATAATAACTTTGCTGCTTTTAGCAACACTTCTGTCCAATGTTGTTAACTAGCTAGCAATATTAGACAGTAGTGTTGCTACAAGTAGTGTAGTTATTTGTTTACCTACATTTACAAGTACAATGCTAACTAGCTAGCAATATTAGACAGTAGTGTAGCTAACTGGATAGCAGCTTTCAAAGAGAAATGAGAAAAATGCATGATCCTGATTGGTTAATCATGTTTCTCAGCTGGTAGTCAATAAAATATGACAAAACAAACTAAAGGACATGTTGGTTTGATGTCTGGGTGAATATGGAGGAATCGTAATGGTGCCTTCATTGACCTTTTATGAACATCATTATAGCTCAGTTACTCTGGAAAATAATGTCATAAAATATTTCACGGGAGGTTCAAACCCGCCCCCAGGTATGACTATTGCTCTATAAATGTGTTATTCAGTGTTTATGCATGCGTTATGAAGGTTTATAAGGGTACCCTGCAAATAAAAGGAAGCATCTGATCAATCCAATTGAATCTCCTCTCCTTTTTTTTTCTGAGAGCGGTGGGGGGCTCACTGGGTTTTAAGAGACGAGCAGCAGACGCTTTGTTTAGTTTGTTCGCCGGAGCAGCTTCCTGTTTGGTTGCTTTTTTGCGTGTCAGTGTTGTGTTGTTGTGTGCAGTGGCGGTGTGGCTGCGTAAATAAAAACGGCCGATTCTGTTCTCGTCCTGCACTCGTTTTTTTTCTCTTCTAACTGATCTTCTCTCTCTTTCTCTCGTCCACCGCAGGGCGTTTGTGTACCTGAGTAACCTGCTGTACCCCGTCCCTCTGGTGCACCGTGTGGCGATAGTGAGCGAGAAAGGCGAGGTGAAGGGTTTCCTCCGGGTCGCCGTGCAGGCCGTCTCAGGTACATCACCTCATTTATATTTAGACTTAATCCACAGACACACCATATTTGGTCATTAGAATTATTTGATGAAGCATGTAGGTGCATGAATGAGCCCAAATGCAGTGCACTTTTGTTTTGTATAATCCAGTTGTTTTTTTAGTGATAAATGTCCTGTTAGTGAGGGAATACAAAAAGCCGTAAAAATAGGAAATTGCTAAAAATGTGACGTTTTTACATTTTTTTCTTTATTGTTTCCGAGCACAACAGAAACAACAAAGAAAAACAAACATACAAAACTGAATTAATAATAATTATTAAAAAATAATGAATGAGGAATCTCTCATTTTAAGTAAGTCCCTCAAATTTACAAATAATCTTACACAGAACTGGTCCCTCCTAAAAATTTACAAATCATCTTAAATAGGCCTGGCTCCTCCCCCAAATTTACAACTCACCTTAATAGGCCTGGCCCCTCCCCCCAAATTACAAATCACACCAAATGGCACTGGCCCCTCCCACATATTTACAAATCAGCTTAAATAGACCTGGCCCCTCCCCCAATCCTCTTAAATATTCCCTCAAATAATCAGAAGCAGTCTTATTACAGTTTCAGATATGGAAGTCAGTACCCCGTTCTTTCTCCTCACAGCTGATGAAGAAGCTCCAGATTACGGCTCGGGCGTCAGACAGTCAGGAACGGCTAAGATCTCGTTTGAGGATCAGCAATTTGAGAAGGTCTGCTATGCTTTGGTTTCTCAGTATCATAACTCCAACATCGTAAGCTGTTTACACTTTACTCGAGTGACACCGGACTGTTTCGACTGCTCAGTTTCAGACAGAGTCGTGTTCAGGGGGAATGTCGCACTCTAACACGTCTCAGGAGGAACTGCGCATCGTAGAGGGAGAAGGACAAAATGCTGAAACGAGTCTCTCAGCCGACGAGGTCAACAACAACACCTGCACAAGTACGTGAGAGGTGACATGACATTAGATTAAACGAATTAAAGGAATTAAAGGAAACATCAACTGTGTTGACTGGAGCAACAAAGCTAATGTAGCAAATAAATAAGGAAAGGCTATGGGTACCAGTTTAATACCGAGTCTGAGATTGGGCCAAGGATATAAGCCCAAAAGTTACGTTAATATTTATGCTGGGAAAGTTCCTTGTATTCAGAGTCAGGTTATGTACCTGCCTGAGTCCATGTTACACCTGTGTGTAATTCACACCTCTGAGGTTGCCAGATGTTTCTTGAGTAGATGTTTAATTACTAAAACAATGCTAACGTTTGTGCTAATTCAATGCGCTCTCCTGTAAAGAAAATGTGTCCACAGTTTGAAGGATAAGCTGACCGATCACTCATCTGCTACACTTACAGAGAAACTTTTAAGTTTATTCATCATTTAATCAATAAAAAACCAATCCTCCACATCTTCCGTTAATTTAATATCAGCCTCAAATGGTGTATTTACAGAAAAAATGTAACTTTCAGCATGACGCATGTTGTGGTTACATCAAACTGTCAGACAGTGACACTGGACATAATACTGCTCCTCACGAGAGCCAAAAGAAAGATGCTCTTCTCTCCTCCGCCTCTGCGTGTGTAACTCTCAGTAACTTCTGAATAGCTCTTAAGTCTGTAGTTACGCCTGATGCCTGAATACAGATGTGCAGAATTTCAGTACTAAATCCTCACTGCGAATCCAAACCTGGCTCCTGATTGTGGTGTTTCTCCCCCTCAGTCACCCCTGATGTTCCTGGCAGTCCTCAGAAGGAAGGTGTGGAGGGTGTAGGGGACGCCGTACAGGAACAAACACTTTCACACCTGAAGATTGGAAGCAGCTTCACCTTCAGAGTCACCGTCCTGCAGGCGTCCAGCATCTCAGCCGAGTACGCTGACATCTTCTGCCAGTTCAAGTGAGTTCATGCTCGTTAATGTATGCTCATGGTGTCTATTTATAATAATAATAATAATAATAATAATAATCTGTTTACAATTTGTTACCAATTTGGAAACATTTACACTGAACTATACTTAATAATAATACTGTGCTAATAACATTAAGTGTTGACATCACAGCGCTGCTGAATTCTGGATCCTGATTGGTCAGAAGATGTTGATTAGTTTTCTGTAACAGCAGCTCTGACAGGTTTATATTAATGCGCTCGTTGTACTGTAATACCTTATGGTTTCTATAGTAACAGCTCATGCACAGGGACGTGTACAGCGGACACTCCAAAGAAACAGATTAAAAATGTGTGTAAATGTGTGTAATAATAGAAGATTATTTATTTAACATTTATGGAAGGAGTCTCCAGTGTCAGTGCTTTGCAACACTCAGAGGTAAAGCTGTAAATTTTTTTTGTCTTTGAAAGAATAAAGAGAGGCTGGTGAGGGAAAGACTGTTTATAGCTGCTATAACATAAGCGAGAACAGGAACTAACTTAGATACAAATCATGATGTCATTTTATAATAAAGAAATAATTGTGATTGTAAAATTGCTGCGGTGTAAGAAGAATAAAACACTTGGGGACGTGCAGTTATAGGAAAATAATTAACTTGGGGATGGCAACATTAATTCCGCTTCATCACACCATCCTGTTACTGATTATTATTGTATAGGACTATAATAAAGGATTAAATTTAATTGCCTGATGACTCATAAATATAGTTTATTATAACTCAGAGTGATAGTGGCCTGTGCATAACGATACACCATCTTTAATATTTATTTAGAAATGATGACATTGAAATTATGATAATCTGAGAGCTTCCGTTCCAGTGAGTGATATTTCAGTTATTCCTCATTATCACGTGAAACATTTTCATCCAAACTAATTACAGATTAAATCGTTTAAAATGGAAATATCAAAAAATGTATGTATATTTATGTATACAATAATGGACATATCAAACCTGAACATACTGAAAACTAGGCAAAGAAAGGTACAGATAAACTGATTCAGGCACTTATAATAAAGTCTTCCAGAAATGACTTTCAACAATTTTAATAACAGTTTTTTAAAATAAATGTGTATGTTCTCTACATTTCCAGCTTCATCCACCGGCATGACGAGGCGTTTTCCACTGAGCCGCTGAAGAACACGGGCCGAGGGCCGCCGCTGGGCTTCTACCACGTCCAGAACGTCAGTGTGTTTATTTTATTCTTTTTATTTGCTCATTCTGTATCTTGGAACATTGTCATTCTTCTTCTTCTTCTTCTTCTTCTCTTTAATATAGCATTTGCAAAATATTGGCATTTTTGTGTATATTTGTTTGGGTGGCTGTTGTTGCAGATCACGGTGGACGTGACGAAGTCGTTTGTGGAGTACATTAAGACTCAGCCCATAGTGTTCGAGGTGTTTGGACATTACCAGAAACAGCCGTTCCCTCCTCTGTGTAAAGACCTCATCAGGTGAGAACCCATCATCTGCAGAACGTTCTCTCTTCAGCAGTTCACACACTTTTATATATCAGTAATCTGTCTGCGTTACAATCCGGAGATTGCGAGTGCAAATCCCGACGACGTCACAGCCAGCCGTGGCCCAGAGTCTAAGAGAGCAAACCTCTCTGGGTGGGAGGGGCATACTCTCTCTCCCCTCACACCGACCAATCGTGGGTGTCTGTGAGCTCATGTATGAGGAAGAGGGCAGAGTGCGTGTTCTGTGACGCAGCGTGAGCAGCAGCTCGAAAAGATGTGGTCATGTGTCTTGTTGCTGGTGGGCGGGACTTAGACCAAGACCAGTTTAGGGAGAAACTGTGAAAAATTTTAATAGTAATAATGTGTGTGTGTATGTGTGTGTGTGTGTGTGTTTTCAGTCCTCTGCGTCCATCGAGACGTCAGTTCCCTCGCGTCATGCCTTTATCCAAACCAGGCAAGTCTTACACACACACACTCTTCACTCCACTTTCACACACACACACACACACACACACTTCACTCCACTTTCACTCACACATACACACACACACTCACAAACACACACTTCTCTCCACTTTCACACACACACACTTCACTCCACTTTCTCACACACACACACACACATTGCTTATGTATCGCTTTTCTTGTTATTTTGTCTTCTTCTTAAGCTTCTTTTTCTTCTTCTTCTTTTTGTTATTCTTTCTCTCCTCTTCTTCTACTTCTTCTTCTTCTTCTTCTTCTTCTTCTTCTTCTTCCTGGTCATTGTGTTTAGTAAAGCCGTGTGATTAGTAAAGCCGTGTGTTTAGTAAAGCCGTGTGATTAGTAAAGCCGTGTGTTTAGTAAAGCCGTGTGTTTAGTAAAGCCGTGTGTTTAGTAAAGCCGTGTTTTTAGTAAAGCCGTGTGATTAGTAAAGCCGTGTGATTAGTAAAGCCGTGTGTTTAGTAAGGCCGTGTGATTAGTAAAGCCGTGTGATTAGTAAAGCCGTGTGTTTAGTAAAG
>CM075016.1:23034782-23048791 GCA_037576675.1 Pangasius sanitwongsei | reverse complement strand
CAAACATTTTTCTGTAACGTTTCATTCTGTGCTGGAAAACTAATGTTTGGAATCTAAAAGGTTTTTGTACCGAATCAGAAAATAAACATCTATAACAAAGTTTGCACTAAAAAAAAAAGGTGGGGGTGCCATGACTTTTGCACAGGACTGTGTGTATATATAATAAAATGATTTATACCTGGGATCTAGATTGGATGAGATGCACACACACAAATAAAATTTTTAAGTATGGTGTGAATTATAATAATGTCTATACAGTAAATGATCTTGTATAAGAAGGTGTAGAGACAGCTGTTTATGTTGTAGCTGCTCACATGTTCTTTACATCCAAAGGGAAAAAATCCCACCTGAGGAAAACCAGCGAGAAGAAGCCGCCCACTAAGGAGTCCATCGCTCGGCTGCAGCAGTCGGCCATCTGGAAGCTGGAGAACGAGTTTTATGAGTTTGCGCTGGAGCAGTTCCAGTTCGTCCGCGCTCACGGCGTGAGGGAGAAAGACGGCGAGCTGTACCTCCTGCCGCAGAACTTCTTCTACGAGAAAATCTACCCCAAGACCACCTGAGAGGGACGAAAGCGCCGCTCTGGTGCCACTCACTCGTCATATCACTGGAAGAGGACAGCTCGGCTCTGAGATCCGTCCGTTTCAGAAACGCCCGTGTGGTGCAGCTGGACGTCTGACAGCTGAGCGGTGTTCGGATGTTACGTTGTTTTGTTGTTTTGTTGTTTTGTTTTGTCTTTTTGTTCTTTCAGCTGACGCTTTTATACGTGGGACAAGCGCCGAGATGAGCTCAAGGGCCCTACAGAGGCAGCAGAACTCCTACAGAATAACCACAGATGAACGTGTATGGTTTAGAGCTTCAGTTTGCGATCATCTGAATTCATTAAAGGCACAGAAATATCGCTAATTACCGACGGAAGTTAATACAAAGAAATTAAATAGAAAGCAAAACGGAACGCAAGCTAACTCATCCGCAGTAGCTTTTATTCCCTTTTTTTTTTTTTTACTTTCCAGTTCCAGTTAAAAATTGTCTAAAGGAGCAGGTTGTAATGTTTAGCGCCCTCTGCTGGCTACAAAGCGAAGCGTTATAAGTAAGGAGTAAAACACCTGGGGGTCTGCTGTTATAGGAAAATAATCCACGACTTGCTGGTGTGATGCACCGTGATGTGAAGCAGACTTACTGTTGCCGCCCCCAGGCTGATTATTTTCCAATACCAGCATGTGCCCAAGTGTTTTATTCCGGCGATTACAATTTATTATCTTATAAAAGAACGACATGTCATACTTTTTATCCATTTATAGTTACATTTAATGTCGTGGAACATCCGTAAAACAAGTTAGCAGCTACAAACAGTCGCTCCCTCACCAGCCTCTCTTTCTTTCTTTCTTTCTTTCTCTCTCTTGAAATTAATAAGACAAAAAAAGTAGCTTGTCATGTTACGGAGAAACCGCAAAGAATGTCGGAAAACTTTAAAACAGTTACAGCTTTACCTCTGACACTGGAGACTCCTTCCATAAACGTCCCTGTGGATGAGCAGTTACTATAGAAACGATAACGTATTAGAGCGAGCGCATTAATACAAACCTGTGATTTGCAGCTGACAGAAAGAATGCAGGCAGAACCCTGTGATGATGAAGTTCGCCAGATGCTTTGGCATGGCAGCGTTGCGAATTTCACTTTTCCTAATATATCTTTTGAAATGATGTCGTTCTTACACCTTTAAACATTACAAACTGCACCTTTAAGGCGTCACACAGGAATATTGTAAATTCATGCTGTGAAAATCGTCCGATCCAATTTGACGGTTTGCAGTTCATTACTGTATCTTTGGGGTTGTTTTGTTTTGTTTTGTTTTTTAAATAACACTAAATGCTGTTCAGTTATTCGAGTGATGTGGACGTCATTATCTTTAATCGTGTAATAATACTGTTAACGGTATAACTATTTTAGATTTTTTTTGTCACGGTATATCGTCACTCCGATGTATCGTCACACCTCTAGCAGTGAACTCAGGGTTGGATGAAATACCTTGCTGCCATTGCAAGCATTTTTAAAAAGTTTTAACATCACAGAATTCATGTTTATGTTGTCACTTAAATGCTACAACTCAGTCACACGTGTAGTAGATGCCTTCTCGTTCATCTTTTAACGCTTTAATGATTTCATTACCCTTTCAGTTGGATAACTGCACCATTTAAACCCTTCCTCTGTTTTATCGTTCTTAAGGACTGAAACTGAAGAACACTGTTCTATAATGTACTTATTCTGTGCCACTGGATCCTGAATTCTTATAAATATTTTATTTAGACAGCATGTTATACTTTCATTTTCAGTATGGTATTGATATTGCAGCTCTGAATATTGGACAAAGCTTTATACTGACCTGATGCTGACTGTCTCACTGGAGCTAGTAAATAGTGTAGGTAGCTTAAACAAAAATTAGGAAAAGTCTTTTTCTTAAAATCTTTTCCATGAATTCGCTCCCCAATCTTCACATAATCGTGACGTTATTATGCTATATAATCTCTAAATAGCAGCGATAGTTCATATTTACACATTTAAGCTTAAAGTGGGACTTGATTTTCTGCACAATTTGTTGCTTTCCACTAGTTTGATTTGAGGTGGATGTTAGTTTTTGAATGAAATTTTGATCTCAAATCTAAAAGGCAAAAAAAAAAAAAAAGACAAAACACTGGCTGTGTTTACATGCAAAGATTTTCACCAATCCGAATGAATTTGTTCCGATTGTTCCTAAACTGGGCACTACGTTTATTATACGCCTTTAAACTACGCTTATTATAAAATCTGCGTTTATGAGCATGTTACTTGTAAGCAGATCCAGAGACATGCTTTTGTGTGAGTGAGGTTTAGTGACAACCTTACCGTAACGACGAGTTCGGCCAGCATGCTCATGTTTGTGTTATTAATGAATTTTAAATAATTTCAGTCTCAGAAAAAAATGTTATTCAAAGCGTGATTATTAAACAGACAGCGAGAAGAAGAGTTCCTGAGTGCAGAAAAGTCACTCAGCATTTTCATATTCATACAGCATTCAAAAACAAGGATGAACATGAAATGCACACGTTATTCATCGGTAAAGCACCGTCACTGATCTGCTAATACTAGCAACGTTAAAAGCCACCGTTTGGGAATAAATGTTGAAGATTCTTGGCGAATATTAAACACCGAGGTGATTATTGAAGTCAGTTTGTGTCCTGCAGCTGCATCACACACCCAACCTCAGAGTTATTTAAATATATTAATATATATAACGTGGACTGTGTTTTCTTCAATAGCCATTTTATTACATCAGGAGCAACATGACTCTCTCACACACACACACACACACACGCGCGCGCACAGATTCCAGTAGAGAAAGGAATCAGACACAAATGTCAGACACAGACATCTTTTATTCTTCTAGTTAACAGCCATTAACCAAACTCGTCCCTCAGATAGAAATTTAATTTGGTTTACTATATTCTGATTGCGGTGTTTACATTAACCTTTTTTTTTTTTTTTTATTCCGACTGAGCTGTCAGTCTGATTATTCTCAGATTATTAGGCTGCATGTAAATACAGCCACTGAATGTTTTGGCTGATTGATTACATTTAGGATGAAGTGGAATATTGTGTGCATTGTGTGCATTTTTTCTTTTAAGATAGAGATAAGAACCCAGATTGAGCCTCTCGAAGTAATCTGTAAACATCACACGTTTACACAGTGCAAAAAAAAAAAAAAAAAAAAGTCAGTGGATCAAATCTAATCTCAGTCAGCATTTCAGGTCAGTATCTGTCCATATCAGATTGTCATTGATTTTATTTTTATTTTTTCCTCAGCTGTACTTTATCATGCTGGATGGGGGAATTTTTACCCCCCTGTTTTATATATTGGCTTTTTCAGTGTGTGTGTGTGTGTGTGTGTGTGTGTGTGTGTGAGAGAGAGAGAGAGACTGTAGATTGTAAATCTGTGTGTGTGTGTGTGTGTGAGTGTGTGTGTCCTGACTTGCACCATGTGCAAAAGAAATGTTCTAAATATAGGACGAATGTAAAGTTAGGATGTCTGAAAGCATTTCCTGGAAGTAAAGGCACACAGCACACAAGACTGATTACTGATGGAACATTTACTGATGTTTTTTGACTGGCTTCTGGGGGGAAAAAATCAATATACAGCAGAAAATGTACACATAACTGGTTATATGATATAGAGTGATATCATGCATAATACTGTGCTGGTTTATAAATATTAGCAGCTTTTGTTCTCAAGAGATAAAGACCAATTTTCTAGGAGATGCCAGATTTTAAGGAGTGATGGTCATGGCTAGTCGCCCAGTTGGGTATGTTACAGAAATGGTCAAACAGTCGTGACCATTATTAAGCACCTTATTAATTGGGGGGACATATATGTAGAAAAAACATGTATAAATTAAGCATTATAATAATTTAAATTGTTTCCTTCAGACAATAAGAGAAATCGATCATTGTGTGGAATAGTTTAGGGAATGTAATGTAGGTAAAAATGTAAAACTGATCTAAATATCATGAAAACATTACTGTAGTATAATATTATATTAATATTACATTAATGTGAATACTAAATGTATTCAAACAGGTGCCTAGTCTTTGCCATTCAGCCCAAAAAGCAGAATGTTATGCGTCTGATATCAAATTGGTGTCATTATGTAAAACAAAAATAATTTCATTTACACAGCAGACTTTTTTTTTTTTTGAGCAAGCACCACTCTTCGGACCTTGATTTTGGATTAAGATGGCAAGAGGAAAAGATCTAAGTGACAGCATTCCTGGAACAGCTTCCACCTGAGGGCCTGTATTCCAGGCGTTCTTGTGTTCAGGAGTGTTTCCTGGACCACTAGGTTGCAGTTCTCCATGAGCAGCTTATTCTGAGGAGCCGAAACCACGGGTACAGGTGACTTGTAGGTACCTGTTTGCTGAATTCTGTGCAATGTCGAAAGAATTATCAGTATATTATTGGTGTATAGTGCATGATAAGGCCAATCATGGGTCAGTGTCTCCTGGTCTACCAGTGAGAACCACAACTGGCAATATGTTGACTTGGCATCATTAAAGAGATCCAACTGTGCCCTGTGGAACCTTTCCAAGATCTGGGACAGCACTTTCATGGGCATACACACTGGACAACATTGTACAGTCGTGGTAGATGAGCTGCTGAATGGTGCATAGGATCACCTGAGGAGCTTCTGTGCAAGATGGTGAAAAGGTCTGATCTTGTGCCGTCCTGGTGATTGATGTATCTGACTTTAACGTTGTTGTGCGATACATCTCAAAACACCTGTGACACTACAGAGGCTGAAGGGTAGAACTTTGTATTGGCACAAAGTTTTAAAAGTATCTGATTTCTGGGGTGATGGGAACATTGATGAAAAAATCATTTGGTCCATTTAAGAGCATAATGGCTTTTGCACACGGCAGGGTGTGTTTACAAAAGCAAACTCTCAGAATAACAGACGTAGAAGCTCAAGCAAGTTTAACTATTATCTCAAGTCTTCGCCAACACCAAAACAGAAATTTTAATTATATTTTTTGTAAGATAAATGTTTTATAGTTCATATATTAACCCTTATTTATAACTCTTACTTTTCCAAACAGGATCCTACAATTTTCAGGATTACTGATATACCTAAACCTGTAGAAGAGATGCAATTATAATGTTTACAACAGCTTATGATTTACTGAAAGCACCAAAAATGTCACAGAACCTGAGTCTGTTTTAAAGTTACTAAAACATGTCACTAATGTTTCATTTTGGGTCACATAACCTCACAGTTGATCCAGAATTGCACAGTATAAACCCGGCATACAGAGGCTGAGTGAATGTGGTGTTGATGCTGTGGAGGAGCCTCATCGGGGCAGAGATGTTGTAGAAGGACAGATTTCCTGCACTGTGATCCACATACACTCCTATTCTGGAGGCCGCAGGACCCTGGAGCTCAGTCTTAATGCCATTGTGCCGAAAGGAGACGGAGGAAGGAGAACACACCAGGCTCCAGGACTGACTGTTGTATCCAAATCCACACTCGCAACCTCGTCCTTTCCTGCAGATGTCTTTATATGAGACTGATATGTACACAACGCTGCTCCATTCCACCTCCCAGTAACAGCGTCCACACACACTCTCCTTACACAGCACCTGAGGCCAGGCTTCGAATCTCTCTGTAAGATCGGAGAGTCGCCGATCTCTTTCACCTTGAGCTACCACTCTGTTCTTCTCAGTCAGAATAAGGAAAGGATGTGCTGTGATGGGATCCAGAGTCAGATAACAGAAATCTAAAACAATAACATGTCCACAGGGTAGATGTTAATCACAGGATTTATATCAAGAGTAAGATATTTATTGGTGTTTCCATTCTCCTAATGCTGTTCTATAATAAATTAAATTTATTAAATTTAAATACTTTAAATATTACCCAAAATCAGCCATTTGGATATGGTACTTTTACATGATTGAACACGAAACATATGTTTTGTAATGTTATGTTATGTACTGCTTATTCCTCTATAGCTGCTCCTGAGACCTCCAAACCCTGACTCTAATGCTCTGTCTGTAGTTTAGATCTTATGGTTCTGACCTCTTTACCTGTTCTTGGATTGTCTCTTAACCTGTAATTTGGGCCTGTTAGCCTTTTTTGTGAATAAACAGCATTTCTTTTGTTTTTAAACCTAAAGTCATCTCTGCTAAATTTGTCAGAAGATAAACTTTCAGAAGGCATGGTTGTTCAGGGAAGACTTCTGGGCCTCTGTTGTGGAACTCACTAGAGGTGTTCACTTGCCTCATCCCCAAAAGTTGCCTGTTGTCAAGGATTTTTACTTCAGCGCTCATTGTTTTTTTGCTCATTGAACGGCTAGCTTGCATTCTGCTTGCAGCTCACATCAGCCTTATTACTTCTCTCTTGACTAGGAGAGCATCAGACTGTGGCAACAATTATTTATATTTATATATATATATATATATATATATACACACACACACACACACACTGGTCACGAATCGTTTGATGATACTGGCTTCACGCTTTGATTCAATTTGATTCTCAGAATATTTTGAACAAAATTTGAATGAAGAAAAATTATGACTGAAAAGCCTCCTTTTTAAGTTCTGAATTATAAACAATGCAAATCAATGTGTAATTTTTGTCTGTATAAACTAAATAAATTAAAAATGATTACAAACAGAGGTTTATGTACTACAGGTTCACCATATCTTATAAATTTATTTATTTTTATATTCTTCCAAAAAATTAGATTGAATAAAAATCTGAGAAAATGACCGATTGAAACATAATAAGCTTTGTAGCAGTACCTGAGGCATCATTTTAATCGGAAATAGAGCTCCAACGTCGGCTAAAATGCCCGGCTTCCACTGCCTCTTTCTCGGGCACTGTAGATCTCAGCGGTACAGGGCTGATGCCGTTTGAAAGCTACTGAAGAGCTGTTTGTATGATCACATGGTCATGTAATCATATAATGTATAATGTGTGTCATTCATTGTGATCCAGAACTATCGGGCCCAGCTCATGCTCGACCTCTGCCTCTCAGTCAGTGTGACACATCAGGAAGGAAATTCTCTATTTGTGGTCAAGCCCTCTCAGTACCACATCATTGTAGGTTTTCTCTTGGCTCTGTAAGCAGTTTAATCACGCCTCCGACATTCCTCCTTAAAAGTAAGTCTGATGCCCTACACTGGAATCAAGAATCACATTCTTAAGCACTCCTATACCAGTTGGCCCTTCATTGTGAAGTGGATGCCTTGGAAGTAGGCATGAGTGCCATGCTATCTCAATACCAGACAGATTACCCTATCACTTCAATATCTCAAGATTTCTCCAGCTGAATAGATAACTATTTGCCATAAAGCTTGCACTTGAAGACTGCTCGAACAGTCCTGGTCCCATATCGGTGTTCATTTCATGTCTGATTTACCTTTCTCTTCTGGTTACACCACTATCTTCACTGTTATTGACAGAGTTTCTAAAGCTCCTGTGGCTTTTTCTATTTCCTGTGTCTGGAAGAGTTTTATGGAACATATTGGTGTCTATGTTAGTCTGACTTCTCGGATAGCACCCACAGAGTAATGATCAATGTGACAGACCAAATCAAGAACTGGGAAAGTTATTACATATTTCTGCTGAGACAAGCAGCAAGAATGGTCTCTGAACCCTGTGATCAATTCTTCCACTGGTCTGAGACCCTTTCAACGCATGTTATGTTACCAAATAACCTTTTCCCCATGGGACGCCTCACCCCAGCAAAGACTGGAGGAAGTTATCCATCAGTAAAAAGAATATGCAGATTGTTGCCGGGGAGACAAACTATTATATTGGTGACCATCTCCATACCGCATTTCACCCTCTTTCCAGGTTTCTCTGTTGAATCCTGTCAAAACCAGGCCCCTTCTGTGAGGAGGTTTCCAGGGAGGACCCCCCCCCCACCATCCCAAGGATTGAGCATTGGTCTATTCAGTGCCTAGACTATTGGATTAGAGGGGAAGGAGTGGACAACTTGAGTATCTTGTTGACTGGGAAGAATATGGCCCAGAGGAAAGGACAAGGACTTCTACACTTCCACCACACACACCCTAACAAGCCGGTTCCTCATCCTCAAGGTCGTTCTTGCGTGCAGTCATGTCCTATACTTGAGTGGCTACTGTCACAACCACTCCTGGGAACTCTAACTCCCAGAACACCCCGCTCCCAGTAGATAGCAACAGCAGTGAACACTTTCTTTTCCCTCGCTCTTTCTTTATTAATTAACAAACAGGGCAAAGTGCTGCTTTAGCTCCAGAAATGTTAGGCCTAAATAAATGCTATATGATTTATGTGCTAGACCTGTCTCTCTTTGTATAAGCATATCACTAAAATGCTTGTTTATATCTGTGGATTTATAATATAATAAGTAAAAACAATACAAAAGATTTTACATTAAGATTAAGACATTAATTTTAAAAATAATTAAGGCACGAATCATCTTTCTAGTAGAGAGCAGCAATACTAGGAATTTCACATTTCTATGTAGCTTGGTATATTTGATGTCCCTGTCTGCCATACTGCAGAATATCTCTTACTATATGGAGGGATTTTACAGCTTTCCTCGACTCGCTCTTTCAGATCCGTGAGATGCTGTTTAACAGTATTATTGGGTGAGTTCTCACTTCCAGAAGAGACACGAAGAGGCTGGAAACCCTACAAAAAGAAAAAAAGTGTAAGTGTGCTAAATGGAACTCTCTTGTTTCATTGCAGAATATATAGAGAAGAAGAAGCGGATCAATACGACTTACTTCTGGATATCACTGAGAAAGCAGAGTCACAGTACTCACCACCAGTGTGTAAAGCCAGCGACCAATCCCCGATCACCATTGTTCCCAAAAGGCACTCACTAATCACCATTGTACACAACAACTAACCACTGATCAGCATTGTTCCCAGTGACCAATCACTGGCCACCACTGTTTGTCCCCCCACGCCCTTTTTTCTTTAAACTTTCCTAGCGATGTTTATACTAATAAAAGCGAGTTATTCCATCTGTAAACACTTCCTTCATGTCTATTTCCTGACTCTGCACTAAACTAATATCAGGAATTAAACCTGATATAATTAAACCTTAAGCAGTTCTTAAACACCCCCCATTCCCACCCCAAAAAACCTGACATTAATAAGATCATGTAAGAAAAAATTTAATTTTTTAATTGACATTAAATTAAGTGAGCTTGCACCAGCTCTCACCTGATTTTCAGTTCTTCCTGCTTTGGTTGAAACTGTGTCATGGCCTCTGTGTTCATCCATCGTACACAGATAACAGATAAAGCTTTGGTCAGTACGACAGTAGATCTCCATCAGTTTGTCATGCTGATAGCAGATCTTCTCTTGGAGCTCTGCACAGGCTTCAACTAATTTGTGCTTCTTAAAAGCCTGAGACTGATAGTGAGGTTTAAGATGATCTTCACAGTAGGAGGCCTGACACACCAGACAGGACTTGATGGCTTTGCATTTTCTCCCGGTGCAGGAATCACACTCCACATCTCCAGGTCCAGCGTAACAGTGAGCAGGAGAAGCAGCTTGGTGTTCAGTCTTCTTCAGTTTCTCCACCACTTCAGCCAGCATGTTGTTCCTGCGTAGAACAGGCCTTGGAGTGAAAGTCTCTCTACACTGGGGACAGCTGTGGACCCTCCTCTGATCTTCTTCATCCCAGAAGCGATTAATACACACCTTACAGTAACAGTGTCCGCAGGGTGTAGTCACTGGATCCTTCAGGAGATCCAGACACACTGCACAGCTGAACTGATCCACTGAAAACTGATCTACTGAAACACCGGCTTCTGCCATTTTTCTCCACACAGTGAGAGATAGAGAGAGAGCTACATCCTGCTCTGTCTTCTTGTTCTTGTGTTTGTTCTTCTTCTTATCCTATTTCATCCTAAGTTGTATGATGTTTGGCAAACAACAAACTGCTGCATTGCTGCCACTTAGTGGTATGGAGCATGACCTGCACCTGGATATACCGTATACATCTATACTAATGGTTTACAACTGTAATATCAGCTAATGATAAGGAGGAACAGAGAGGTCATTATTTACAAAATGCCTTGTTCCACTGGCCTTCTCTGTAAATTTTTTTCAGGCTGTAAAATATATTAGTGTTACAACGTTATTTTTCTTTACTCTTTCGTGGTGAGACACTGAGATGACAGATACGGTGATTACATAAGGAATAAACATATTGGGACGTGCTGTTATAGGAAAATAATCAATGACAGGTACAGAGTGTATCACCACCCCAAAGTTGATTATTTTCCTAGAACAGTCCATCACATGCCAATGATCACAATGACTTATTTATTAAAGAATGACATCATTTTTTATCTATTCATAGTTACATTTATTGTTATAAAATGTAATGTTTCACATTTTGGAATAGAGTGGATCCAGAGCCTATCCCACAACACTGGGCACAAGGATCCACCAACCAACCGTCAGTAAGATTGCTACAAAACAAAAAGTACAAAAAGTAAACAAAAACAAAAAAATTCAAGCCCCCTGTCACTAATCAGTACCTTATTTAAAACCATGACAAAGTAACAAAAGAGGAAATACTTCATTACTGTACTTAAATATTTTTTTAGGAATCTTTCTACTTTACTCTAGCACATCTTTCTATCAACTATAACTTCTACGTCATTGTTTTAAAAAAGGCTACTTTTACTACGATACGTTCTTTCCAGACACCTTAATAACGTACTATAATATTTCCCTCTTTAATGCATCCCTCTCTCATCTTGAAAAGAAAAATCTGGACCTGTTCATTCAAAGAGTCGATTAAAAGAGCTGACTCAGTCGCAAACAACATTTCACTACTTTTTTTTTTTTTTTTACCTCCGTGGAGAAAACTCCAAGTGAATGAGTGTGGTAAGAGTTTTATAGTTGGTTAGTTTCTTAAATAAATGTAACATTAATTATTTCTATTTAAATCAATCATTTAAACTATTAAATTTTAACATTTAGTCTTTAGCTACAACATAATGTAATGCTAAACATACTGCGTTTGTCTTATTTGTTTTATTTCTAACAACACATTATAGTGAAAACTTTCTGATAAAGTCTGAAAAACAACAACTTGGAAATATCCTTGCACTTCTTCTCTATGTTTGATATCTAAAAAAAAAAAATCAGATTCTTTAAAACTTTCTTGTGAGTTACTGTAAACGTTACTTGGATCATTTCCCAGTACATTTTTGTTTAAGTTTTAATCATTTAATCATTTAATCATTTAATCACTGGGTAACATTAAAGAACTACCATCAGTTGTACAACCTGAAACAGACAAAATCTGTTTTTATACACCCAGATTAAACAGGATTTATCAAAAGAAGAAACTTGAACATTTTAAAGCAAAGCAATAAAAAAACCACTGTTTTTCAGTTCACTGACAAAAAGCGTTTAATAGAGTAAGCAACAGTTTAATCCTTTGCATGTTTCAAAAAAATTTTTTTAAAATACTTTCCTATTCACTGTTAGCATCAGTTATTACCATCAATATTATTATACATAGTTTCACACTTTTCTGTAGTATCACACAAAGATTCTCATCTCCCCATAATCACAGTAATTACATTATTCAGTGAACGACTGGCAGCTGCTATACAACGGAATCCTAAATAACTAGCATCACAACCCAAAGTGCACACATAAGATATATGCAGAAAAGTAATAAGAATAATTTTAAATTAAAAAAAAGATTATTAAGTCAATAAAAGAAAAGAAGTTCAAAAGAAAAACAAATTCATTAATCAACATAATAAACTTTATGACCTATTGGTGAATCATTATGTAATAAGAGATCCATGATCCTTTAAGGGCACCCCGAAGTTGCATTGTATCCCAGTTTTTATTTTACTAAACACTTTTATGATCATTTCATTTTGGATCACATAACCTCACAGTTGATCCAGAACCCCATATCCAGAACCCAGCGTATAGAGGGCGAGTGAATGTGGTGTGGACTCTGTGGAGGAGCCTCATCGTGTCAGAGACGCTGTAGAAGGACAGAATTCCTGCACTGTGATCCACATACACTCCTATTCTGGAGGACGCTGTACCTCGGAGCTCAGTCTGAATGTTGTTGTGCCAGAAAGAGACAGAGGAAGAAGAACAACACAGACTCCAGGACTGACTGTTGAGCCCAAACCCACACTTTTCACTCCATCCTTTCCTGCAGATCTCTTTATAAGACACGGATATGTACACCCATTTGTTACTGCTCCACTCCACCTCCCAGTAACAGCGTCCACACACACTCTCCTTACACAACACCTGCCAGTGGTAGTTAAATCTTTCTAGATGATCCGAGTATTGCTGTGCTTTTCTACCACGCACCACCTCTCTGTTATTCTCAGAAAGAATAAGGAAAGGATTTGCTGTGTTGGGATCCAGAGTGAGATAATAGAAATCTAAAACAATAAAATGCCCATAGGTTAGATGTTAATCACAGGATTTAGAATAAGTGTGTGTGTGAGACACCTGTCTGTGTTTCTATCCTCCTAATGCTGCTCTATATGAAATAGTTTCAATATTACCCAACATCAGTCATCATGTAAAAATGGGTCAGATTTAGATAAACAATACAGACATGTTTACACACGGTATATAAGTAACCGTGTTTTTAGTGTTTCTTCTCTGAACGAAAAGGATTTCTGTATACCATATTTAGTATTCAGAGGAAACACACCATGAACCCTGTAAAGCAGTAAGAGTTTGAAACACTTAACAAATAGAAATCACAAATGCAGCTGTCTCTCAGTCCTTATTGTGAGTATGTAATAATTTCTTCCAGATTATTCGTATTATGCCATCAATGAGACATGGTGATATTATGCATATGCATGCAGTAATAGTTGCATTGTCAAGCTGCCCCATCAATGCTGACACCTCAAAGCACAAGAACAAGGAATAACTATTTCATAGTTGACACTGGCATCCTACAATACCCAAACACTCCCACTTGAACTAAATACACACACCTGGGCTCAATCGACTTTATTTTTTAACACAGTTTAAAGAGCCTCTCAGTTCTCACATGATTTGCGAAATATATACTCTATGTCCTTTTGTGTCAGTTGTTACCAAGCCTTTTTGATATTCTGATAGTCTTTCTAGTCTGATCTAGTTTCTGTTATTCACCTTTTGCGCTTGCCTGCTCTAGTTAATATTGTTTGCCCAATATTAATATTGACCCTTTGCCTGTTGTTTGACTACATTTTTGGATTACATCTTTGTCTTGTTGTCCATGGTTAATAAAACTAATAAAACTGCTTCCTCAACTAAATCCTGATAGAATACTTTGCCATTCCATGGATGCAGCAGGAAACGACGAGTGGCGCCAAGTGCTACGACGCAGGGCTGCTTCATTTTACATTTACATTTATGGCATTTGGCAGACGCCCTTATCCAGAGCGACTTACATTTATCTTATTTATACAACTG
>CM075016.1:22989305-23024942 GCA_037576675.1 Pangasius sanitwongsei | reverse complement strand
TTTTACACAACCTGATGATGCTTTTTGTCTTCATTTCCATTTTTCTCTCCACAGCTGCAGCAGTTCAGATCATTTCAATACCAGAGCCACAGAGCAGAGAAGATTTTCTGAAATGTACGTCTAAAACATTCACACACACACACACACACAGATATCTGAGATATCTGCACAAGCACACACCTCCCATAAATATATTCTGTGAATTAAACCCAACATGTTCACATTGTTCACTTTGTTTTTTTCTTTTATTTCAGATTTCTGTTATCTGACTCTGGATCCCAACACGGCGCATCGTAAACTCATTCTGTCTGAGAAGAACAGAGCGGTGAGATGCAGTAAGAGAGAGCAGCAGTACTCTGATCATCCAGAGAGATTTGACTACTGGGAACAGGTGTTGTGTAAGGAGAGTGTGTGTGGACGCTGTTACTGGGAGGTGGAGTGGAGCGGTGATGATGTGTCCATATCAGTCTCATATAAAGACATCAGGAAAGGACCGGGTGATGAGTGTGAGTTTGGATACAACAATCAGTCCTGGAGTCTGTGGTGTTCTTCTTCTTCTTCTCTCTGTTTCTATCACAAATACAACAAGACTGCACTCAGAGTTCCATCATCCTCCAGAATAGGAGTGTATGTGGATCACAGTGCAGGAACTCTGTCCTTCTACAGCGTCTCTGACACGATGAAGCTCCTCCACAGAGTCCACACCACATTCACTCAGCCTCTGTACGCTGGGTTTGCGGTTTATAGTGGAACTCTGAGGTTGTGTGATCCAAAATTATGAGTGTGCGCATTTCCCCATTAATCCACAAAGGTAACAGTAAAACACTGGGTTCGAACTATAGAATGTGTTCTATGAATATAGAATAAAACTTGGAGTATAGAATAAAAAATACAGATTAAAAAAAGGGAAATGGAAATAAAATTGTCTGAGTTGAAAGCATCACAAGTGATATATGAAAATATATGAAATTTTAGCAAGATTAGCAAAAAAAGGTTTCTGTATTTATGTTATTCTTACTAACTTCTGAAATTAGTGTAAAAAATGGCAACATCTATAAAATGTATTCATGTTGCATTATTATTATTATTATTATTATTATTATTATTATCCTTTATTTGGTAATAATACTTTGGTACATACTTACAGATGCAGCTTTGATTTACTGGTGCATTTACATTTATTCACTCCTGACACAAACGCATCTTGAAACACAAAACAAAACAAAAAAAAAAACAGTACGTGATCGTCAGTGTGAAGGAAAGTGGGTCAGAAGTTTTGGAGATCCTCAGGATGCACAAAATTATTCCGGAAAAGATGATACGCCGAAAGCTGACCGCCGAAGATCATCATCACTAAACCCGAACCTGGAAAGAAACCGGGTTTCAGTGTGGTTTAGACGCTCAATTCAGTTTTAATTTTGTCTTTTTAATCGATTAAAAGTGAACTTCCGGAGCGAGGAACATGAAATCCGTGCTGTTTACTCACCGAGAGCGATCCACCAGTGATCTGTGGAAGGGAAATCCGCCATGACTGAAACACAACCGGACACACAAACACTTATTTACATCCTTATATATCAAACGTGTCGTAGCCGTGAATCTCCACAACTCGTATTATAACCTAATGATCTTTAGATGAGGGATGAAACATAGATATTAATGTGAGTCCAAGAATTCATTACTGCTACATAGGCCTGGGTTATATTTATAAATTTTATCTATTTATTTTATCTAAAATAATCCACTTCAAGATGGCAACATTAACGCTGCTTCATCACACCACCGTGGTGTTGATTATTTTCCTAGAACAGCACACCCCCGAGTGTTTTATTTCTTAAATATCACCAGGTCCATACAGTAATTACTTAATAGCAATTTAGCAACGATTACAATTATTCATTTATTAATGAATGATATTTTTATCCGTTTAAAGTTGCATTTAATGTTGTGGTACGTCAGTGAAACAAGTACTTCACCTAAGTTATAGCAGCCATAACCGGTCGTTTCCTCATGAGCTTCTCTTTTATTCTCTTTTATTCTCTCGCTTGATGTTAATAAGGCAAAAAGAAAATCCCTGTGATTTGCAGCTGCACTGCGTTCAGAGCTGCTGCTACAGAAAATGAATCAACCCCTTCTGACCAATCAGAATGCAGAATTCAGCAGCACTGTGGTATGAAATGATATGGATAACGTTGAAAATCGAACCTATTTTGATTTTGATATTGATAATATACGTCTGAAGTTTTTTAAATAAAATAAAAAGTTCCTCAGATAAACGTAGAGGTTGGCGTGGCGTCTTTCAGTGGAATGGGAATGAAACCTTTAAACGCGAGTTTGTGAGACTCTAAAATGTCAGAACTTCACTTGTGGTTGAGAAACAGAAACATATTTCAGTTCAGAAAGTGTCAGGATGATGGGATTAGCAGTTGGATTCAGGTTGGAGGGGGTGTGTGGAGGTTATCTGACAGTTTAAGGGGGTCTCTGGCTACACAGCGTTCTGTACCTGCGACCGTGAGGCCGATGTGGAGGAGCGTGACGGTGATGGCGTAGTCCCACACCCACTCCTCCACGATCCAGGCGAATACCAGTCCTCCCACGACGTACGTCACCTCCGTCGAGATCACGCTCACTGCACGAGAAACAGATGCACAGTCACAAAAGCGAAGAACGCAGAATTTCAGAAAGTCCTCAGCTCTAGAAATAGCGAAAGCCAGAGAATTTGTGTTTATACCATTAAAAATCCTGCACCTTTTCATAAACAGTCCTGACTTTCAGTCTGTAAATCCCGCTTGTGTAAAAGAGTGAATCCATCTCACGGTTCATGCGTTTAAAAAAAGACGTCTTCTCATCCAGGGACCATTCGCAGGTGCAGCTTCAATTCAAATATTACATTCAAATACTATACTACTATTCAAATATTTACATAATCGAAGGGAAAAGAGACGATTCCTAAAGGTTTCGGCCAAATAATTAAAAAAAACTTTGAATAATGGCATAAGTGAATTGAAGAAAAATTTAAACCAACTTTACATAAATTTTTATATAAATTTGGCTTGAATTAGGCTTACCTAAATATTTCGGGCTGTTCCATGAAGGTTGTATTTTGTAGTCGAAAGGTGCCAATAAGCTGTCCACCTCGTCTACCCTGATACAACACACAAACACACACAAATACACACAAATACACACTGACACTGACAATTTAACACCGACCGTGTTAAAACATCCCTCTAAAAGAAACAGAAATGCGAATGTGGTGGAGAATGAACAACCTTATGTACACCCTTTGGCAAAAATGGACATTTTCACATTGAGCCAAAATGTCAGCCAATACACGTTCGCTGTCTGCCGTTTGCTTCATTAGTGTTGTAAAAACATACTCACATCGGACTTCAACAACACCATGCAGCTCATTTTTAAATAAATAACGTTGCTAAAACAACAATGATAGCCTTATTTGGAACTTATCTGCACCATGACGAAGAATTAATGAAAGTTAAAAATGGTGAGATACATGAAGTTTAATTTTAAGGATCAGTGGAAAAAAACTAATTTATGCAACATCTCCTTTGCTCCACATGTAGCTGATCAGCCCGATGAAGTTTGCGTCTTTGGCTTTGCACTGGCGCTACGTAGCTCATGTGGAAAATGGAAGTCTATGGCACCGAAAATCTTAAACAGTATTTGCTTTAAATGATGCCATCAAGCTCTAAGGTCTCTTTTCTTTTTTTTTTGAAGACTATGTTAAAGAAAAAAAATCAGCTTTATCATCTGCATCATCAAATAGTGCTAGGAAAATGTTCCTGGTTCTCCAAGATGGCCGACACTATAACTAATGTTCTACTGAAGTTTAGCTTTCGTTTATAGATGACAGGAAGTGACGTCACTGGAGAAGTGGAAGAAATTTGCAGAAAAAGATTTTGGCTGAGAAAGATTTCCATTACCCGTTAGCGACATTAGCACAAATTGACCTGAAGCCCAAAAAAGTTCAGGTATTAGAAATGGTAGATGTTTTTTTTTCTTCTTTTTCTCAGCCTTTGTTCACTGTGGTGCGCACGCATTTCTGACTTACAGACATTATCCACTCCATAACCCAATCCCCCTTTTCCCCTCTTCCAGTCTTCTCGATACAATTAAAATGGTTCTGTACATCATGCACACACTATGTGCACTTACACTTTCCCTTTGTTCGCCTTTGTGAGCCCTGAAATAAGTCACTTGCAGGCTTCACCCACAAACGTGTTCCAAAACTAGCCTACGTTCGCGTAAAAATCGTGACCTTGGCAACCCTGCTTGCAGCTCCAGTGCAAAACTAAATAAGACACCAAACTTGTGTCTTGAACAAACACGTGCTTTACCACAGCTGAAGTGTGTAACACGAAATCTTTTACCTTTGACAAGCCACGAGGGATTGAGCTCACGCTACAGGAAGCCGAAGCCACACACACACACACACACACAGACACAGAGACAGTGTATAAGACTTACTTCAGGATGCCGATGCACACACTGACAGTGATGTAGTAAAGCGAGTAGAAACACAGCATACACATTAACAAGTTCTGAAGAACGACCTGGCAAATGAAACAGCACAAATTAATGCAGCATCATGCACGAAAACCGGGGACTTTTATAGATATTTATGCATCGAGAATGAGTAAAAAGAATGAGTAAATGATTCCGGCTTTTCATTTCCTTCACAAAAAAATAAAACATTTTATTAGTCACATTTGTATAAAGAGAATATAAAAAAAATCATTGCCATAGTGACAAGAAATCCAGACACATATCCTTAGCATTAGTGATGGGAACTGTGAGTCAAATCATTTGGCTCAGTGAGTCGATTCTTTCGGCTCACAATTCACTTGACTGTATTTTTGTTTTTGTTTTTTGTTTTTTTTCTACTGATTGTTTTTTGTTGGCTGAAATGATTTCATGAAACCTTACTTTCCTATCTAATTACCAAAATAATTGGAATCTTAACTGCTTAAAAAACGGTTTGTACATATATGAGGTTCAGCTCAAAGATTCACCCGAATGACACATCACAACTTTACACACGGTGCATTTGTGTCACAGGAAGTCAGTGATTCCTGATTTGGCCTTCTGTTTTCTTTGCCCTAGTTTTGCTAAATGCTCTAAACACACCCTACATGGATTACTGAAGGTGCTGCGAGAATAAATAAATCAATCAGTGCTGCTTTTTATTTACTCATCCAATCCAAACACTCTATCTAACCAAACTTATACAATAATCCATGAATGAATTTTTCTCCTGTTCGACTGTGAAACTCTGTGGCTGTGTCATTAGACCGTTTTATCCTGCTGTGGATCTCCTGAACCCGAGATGATTAGCTTTACCCGTGTGTCGCTGAGCTTGGTGTTGATCGACAGCTTGCAGTGGCGCTTGACCTGAGGCGTCGCACAGCACCGGCAGCAGTAATCCCACAACATGAAGAGCAAGAGCGGACGCTTTGTGTTTTCACATCCAACATACACGCACACACACCATCACAAAACAACCAGTGCTAACAAAGCAGTGCTATGCTAACTCTGTGTGTCTATGAGGACAGGTCTTAACGGGATTAGCAACATGCTTAAACGTTTGCTTCAACCTGAGCCGGATTAAACCCACTCCGAAGGCCTGAGATGGACAAAAACAGGCATGATTACATGTCATGTTAGCACCGTACGCGCTGTATAGGGTGTTAGCATGACTGAAACTTGTAGTGTTTACTGAAATAAATATCACAGAAGGACTAAAATAACCCTGTTCAGGCCTCAGCCTGTTTTTAGAACCTGAATTGAGATTCCACTGTTTTTGCACGTGTGATGTCATTTCCTGTTCCTTTCAGTGAGACTGGGATTTAGTTAATCCTGACGCTGTGCTGTCTTTAAGCCCATTCAAGATGAACTGTTCTCCTTTCCTGACTAGCAAAAGGGAACATTTCTTTTTAAAATCAAGTAAATTTTAAATAGAGCTCTGTTTTTTTTTAAATATTTGGTCCTGTTCAATTCGTCTCGATCACTCAGACCTCCACATTTTGACCGAAACGCGTACTTAGTATGTGTTAAAGCTATAATCAGCGATTTTGCTGAAACTCAAAATGCAAATGTGGAGCTTCCTTCAAAGCCAGAACGTGCTACTAGACATGTTTTATTTGCAAACGATTCTGCCTCTTTTTGAACGAATCAATAAAGTAAATTGAATCGGTATCATTCATGCAGTGAGTGATTCGTTTTGTTCCGTTGCTGATGATGGCCTTCGCAGTTACACACTGCAGATTAAAACGTGGAAGCCAAAGCTACATTTGCACATACAGTACATCCAGAACTGACTGCGTGGTTTTCAGACAGAGTTTTTACATACGTTAGCGTTATGTGTTTACATGTCGCTGTTTTCGTAATGTGCATGAATTGAACTGATCCACCCTCTTGATTCTTTTTGTTGAATCCTTTTGGTCATGGATAGCACTGTTTTTTTTTTAAACCTTGGGTGTTACATCTATTATAAATGACCACACATTTTTATAACACCAGAATCTCGGCTAATTTGCATACTACATACTATATGATGCAGATTTGTCAGGGTTCCTGGACACTACATTCATCTTCATCCCACTTTGAGTGAAAACTCACACCTTCTGATCACTAATCTACATAAGAGAGCTAGAAGAGACCACTTTCTAAAATTACGCATTGCACCTTTAATATTTGTGCTCTATTTGACTTTTTAAAACAGCAACAACAACAACAACAGCAACAGTATCAACAACTACAATAAGAAGAACAAAAACAACAACAGCAATAATAATAATAATAATAATAATAATGATAAAGAAAAGTACTAATATTTGCAATTCTTCCGCCATGCAGTGTAGTCCACTAACAGTGAGCCTAACATTCATTCATTTATTATTAATAATATTTGCAATAAATAATGTTGCATGTGCATTTGGTCACACTGACCAAACTAACAGTGTAACATGTTTACACCTTTAATACACAATATAAGTGTTACACAGCTCAGCCAATCAGATTTCAGAACCGTTTTATAAAACTTGCTTCATGATGCAATTTGATATTATTTTTATTCTGTGGAACTCAAACTGCTGTTTATTCTTTTTCTTATTATTATCATTATTATTATTTTAATAACTGAAGCATACAGTGATCTCAGTGTGGACGACACTGAGTTATTAAACGCGTAAGTGTGTCAGATTTCTTCTGATTTTGGGTAAAACTTTGGAATATTGGCGTCTTGTACGGCAGCAGCGGCAGCAGCACTAGTTCCAGCAGTGCCGTACTGCGCATGCGCACCGTGTCCGCTGCCTGGGCAACTGGGCATTAGTCGTGGGAGAATTTAGGTAAGAGACAAATTAAAACTAGAATAAAACTGTTTGAGCTGCGCGTGACGCTTCTTGGCGGGATGGTGCACTATTGTGCGCCGCGTTGCACTTTTATTTGCGTTTTATCGCGACGCATTTCGACTTAAACTTGCCTATAAAAGTGCAAAACGCCCTGCGCGCGAGGCAGGAAGAGCTTCAGCGTGAATAAAACGCTTCAGTGTAACAAGATTACGGTTAAACCGGAAACGCAAAACGAGCCGACGAGATGAATATTAGACCATTGTGATATAACATTGTGAGTGTGTGTGTGTGTGTGTGCTGGAGAGAGAGAGTGTGTGTGTTGTGTGTTTCACTCTTTAAGGGGAAATAATGGAAAAGCTTTTATTCTCTGTGTCATGAAGCTGATCATGCGAGACACACACGGAAATGCGGAGAGAGACAGGAGTGTGTGTTGTGCGTGAGCTGTGCGTGTGCTGTGCGTGAGCTGTGCGTGATGCCCCTGGCTTGGAGTCGCACTGAGAGCTGGAGCAGTGGAAAGCCTGAGAGCGGAAAGCCTGGCAGTCTGAGAGTTAGACAGAATTAATTCCTGCTCCGCCATTTTGAGCTTTTTTTTTTTCTTTCTTTTTTTTTTTTTTTTTTTTTTTTTTTTGGATTTATACGTATAGATGAAAAATATATCTCAGAAAACGCAAAGTGGATTTATACTGAGAGAAAAGTGCACCCACAGGCTGTATTCCTAAAACCTGAATGCATTCATTACTGAAGAGGGAAAGAAGTAGTTTATTCTAATAATCAATTCAAATTAATCAACACCCAGATGCCTTATCTCACACTTCAGCTCAGGACTGATTGACTGATTGACTGATTGATTGACTGATTGATTGATTGAACATCCGAATCTAACATTCCTGTTTTTATTCAGAAAGCATCTACACAAGAATAAAAACTGTAAAAAAAACACCTTCTCTAGACTTCCCTGTACAGCTCACACACCTAATAACTGACTTCCACACACAGCTCACTTTTCTTTTCCAGCCAGCTGTGATTCCAGCTGTGATTCTCCTCATACTGACTCAAATCATCATGATCCAGTCAGGTGTAAGAGCAGAATGATTATTAAACACTTCCCAGCTTCACCCAGGCGCTGTGCTCTTCTGGGTTTGAAATCATTTCACTCAGTAAATAAACCTCAGAACACATCATTGTCTCAAAAAATGAATACATATGAGATATTTTTTATCTTTTTTTTTCATTGTTTAAACGAAGGATAAAAGTTTCAAATTCGGAAGTGGAAGAAACAGCGACCTCTATAGGCATAATAATAATAATAATAATAATAATGATACTTTTAAAAATGATTATTATTATCATATCTAATTCTTCATTATAATATATTTGACTGCAAATATACATTTATTTATACACATCCTTATCTAAATATACTTTTCAAAGAATATAATTTGTACATTTTAATAATATAATTTTACACCTTTATTCATATACACTTCATTTGTATCAATTCTATCAAACATATTATTATATTCATACCTATAATATTACTGTGCCATAATGCAGACTTCATGTGAAGTCTAAATGAAAGTGGTTGAGTTTATAATCGAGTTATTTTCGAGCTTACAGCTTTAAAAAGAGCTTTTGGTGTGTGTTTCTGTGTCGTTAGAAACACTGGGTTAACGTGTAACACACTTTAATGTGTAAGTTTGAGTAAAGGTCACTTGTGATAATTCCTTCCTTAAGAATCATTGTTTATGCGTCTCGTGTAAAAACTGACTGTAAAGCTTGTAGATTTGCTTCCCTAGTTGCTGACTGTAGCTTTAAGTGGCCTACAGTTTATGTTCACAGTTCACAGTTCATGTTTACAGTTTATGTTTACAGTACACAGTTTACAGTACATTCACAGATTGTTTACTGTTTGTTTACAGTCTATAGTTTATTTTTTCAGTGTATGTTTACTGTTTTTGTTTACAGTCAACAGGTTGTTAACAGGTTTTTTTACAGTCTACAGTTTATGTTTACAGTTTATGCTTATAGTTTATGTTTACAGTTTGCAGTAGATCTTTACTGTTTACAGTTCACAGTTCATGTTTACAGTTTATGTTTACAGTACACAGTTTACAGTACATTCACAGATTGTTTACTGTTTGTTTACAGTCTATAGTTTATTTTTTCAGTGTATGTTTACTGTTTTTGTTTACAGTCTACAGTTTATGTTTACAGTTTATGCCTGTAGTTTATGTTTACAGTTCCCAGTTTATGTTTACAGTTCCCAGTTTATGTTTACAGTTTGCAGTATATGTTTACTGTTTACAGTTCACAGTTCATGTTTACAGTACACAGTTTACAGTACATTCACAGTTTACAAATTATGTTTACTGTCTACAGTTTATTTTTGCAGTTTATGTTTACTGTTTATGTTTACAGTCAACAGGCTGTTTACAGTTTTTGTTTACAGTCTACAGTATGTTTACTGTTTGGTTACAGTCTACACTTTACATTACTGTTTGTTTACAGTCTACACTTTACATTTTATGTTACATTCTACAGTTTATGTTTACGGTTTATGTTTACGGTTTATGTTTACACTTTGCAATTTATGTATACCGTTTATGTTAATGTTTACAGTTTACGTTTATGTTGATATGTTTGTGTCTGTTTCAGATCTGAGTGTTTCTCTGTCATGGACGGATCGACCCCTGAGTTTGACATGCATGGGGCGATGGAGTGGAACGACGGCGTGGGAACTCTCCCCGGCAGCCAGCTCAAGGTCAGTGCTCAGGACCCATGATGCAATGCTTCTCCTGTTGGTAAATGTTAATAAACTGATAGGGAGAGTTTTTGGGCAGGATTTGTGGTCCTGAGATAAAGTCTTATTCAGAAGGAAGCATTAGGACACGTGTCTTGTAAGGATGCTTATGTTGAACGGATTAGAAGGAGGAATCCTTTAATTCTGTTGTCCTTTTCCTCAGTTTCGTGAAAACGAATTCGGGGTGCTGGAGGTTATAACAGACGCAGGAGATGAGGAAGGGGTTAAAAAGGCTCATGCAACCACCACATGGAGTGTCCCCACAGCACAGGAGGGCAAGTACACACATACACTCACACACACACACACGCACACACATATGGTACTACAAAACGCAGACAAACATGAACACCGCAGCACACAAAATTATATATATACACACACAACAGTCAGAAAGTCTGAATATGTGTGTATACTGTTATATGTAACAGTATATATACACACACACACACACATATTCAGACTTTCTGACTGTTTTTTTTTTTTGTCCACAGCTCTGTCAGTTGAGATGCACTGTGGTCGTGTGAATGTCTGCTGTAACAGGAAGGACTCAGCTCCCCACTTCCTGCCTGATGGACGTCACTGCACCAACGGCTGCCTCCACCTAGAGCAGAAGGAGTGAGTGACCCATGAGATACATTAAATATGATACAATCCTTTGCTAAACATTTCACTAAACCTCCACCAAACCCTACCTGAACATTTTCAGAACTCCAACCAAATCTTCACCAAATGTTTTCAGGACACGAACCAAGCCTTCACTAAACATTCTCAGAACTTTCATGAAACCTTCATCTAACATTCCCTAAACCTAGTGTTATTTTTAACGTTGGACGGACATTCTCCAACTGCTGCACGCATTTCCCAATCTCCATTCATCGAATCTATAAATAACTTTCATCATTCGCCAAACATTCTCTCACCAACATTCCCCATTCTAAACATTATCCAAACCTTTACCAAACACTTCCCAAAAATATCACCAAACATTCTCAGAACTCCCAACAAACTACAACAGAATCTCCACCAATCCTCCTCAAAGAATTCTCAGCCCTTCACCAAACTTTACCAAGTATTTCCCAAAAATTCAACAAACTGTAAGAGAATCTCCACTGAACCTCCAGCCAACATTCTCTGAGGCTCCACCAAATCTTTACCAAACATTTCCCAAGAATTGGCTTAACGTGACCCAACTCCAACATCCACTTGTCCAAAAACACTCTGAAACTTCATCAAAAATTCAATCAAAACATTTGCTGACATTCCCTAAACTAGCAATAACAACATTACTTAAATGTTTAGTATTTGTAATATTCCATATTTATTCATGAAATCAGTGAGGCATCACTCCTTCCTCTCCCTCTCCCTGCAGAAAGAGTAAGACTGGGAAAGAAGATTCCAGAATGAACGGTGAGGTTACTCGGGTCAGCAGGAAGAGACCACACCCAGCCAAGAGAGCGGAGGAAGAGGTGGAAGAAGTGACGGAGGTGGTGGAGGAGGACGATGAAGACTACGTCAGTTCTCAGTTTCCCCTTTCCTTTATTATTTCTTCTGTCTCTTTTTTTTTTAATGCAAATTAATTCATCTTGAGTTAGGCAAGGAGGCCACACCTCCTTTACTGAGACTGACAGGTACATAGGCCATGCCCCCTTCTCTGACACTGACAGGTATGGAGGCCACACCTCCTTCACTGGGACTGACAAACAGAGGCCACGCCCTTTATATGGAGATATGGAGAAAGTAGCTCTGAGTGCATGTGGCTTGAAGATCATACATGGGATTGTGGGCGGTACTTTAAGTCTATATATGGGCGTTTTCAAGTAGGAAGAAGGAACTCATTAACATTCATATATGCTGAATATTTTCAGGAATTTTGTAAGTCTTATTTATGAATAGATTTGTGTGTGTGTGTGTGTGTGTGTGTGTAAAACAGGAAGAGAAGGAGGGCCGGCGGCCGGCTCGAGGAGGTCCACGGGGTCGTAGGAAGCGCAGGGGAGACGCAGCTCTGCTCAGACAGCGTAAGTCCTCACGTATTTTAACACCATAAACTTTACAAAACATGTGTCTTGCGATTAAATCATTGTGGGTGAATTCATTTCAGTGTGCAGTCTGTTCAGTGTGTGAGAACTTTGTTTTATGCTTTTAATAAACTGTTATTGCATCATAAAATATAAGAGCCAATCAGGGTTCAATATGCAAATGACGCGAGAGTTTCATCGGTTCAGTATCTTTGTCTGTTGTGTAATTTTTTTAAACCGCAGCGTCTAACAATTTCTTATTTAACACTAGAAAACATACAGTTCCGCAGAACATAATCTTCCGGACTTGAACTCATCCGAGCACAGCTACCTGTCTTTTACTTGTCTTTAGTGATGTTATAAGCCGTGCACGAATGAGTAGTGCGGTTTAATCCAAGTGCTTTGCTGTTTCTTTTCTAGTGGTTTCATATGGGGGGAGGAAGAAATCCTGGTGCTGGGCTTCGTACCTGGAGCAGGAGAAAGCCATTGCAGCTCCCTGCAAACTATTTAAGGAGGTGAGAGAGCAAAAAAAAAAATTACCTGAAAAAAATTACCAACCAAATGACTTTGTTTTTGAGCAACGCTGTCTTGATATCTTGACATCATTGCGATTTTGCAGGAAAGTGGAAAAAAGTTTTGACTGCCGGTTGCTGTGTTTAATCGTCTACCACACATATCTATTTTAAACACACACAGAATCAAGGATTAAAAGTTAAAGTTTAGATTTCTCGCAGATTGCCAGTGTGACATTAAGCTGTCTAAGACATTTTCGATAACCTTCTTTTCTCATATTTACCAAGGGTGCCAATAATTCTGGAGCTGGCTGTATATAAATGTCTGTATATGTGTATATTTATATGGTGTGCGTGTGTGTGTGTGTGTGTTGCAGCACCAGTCCTTCCCTCAGAGTAAGAGCGGGTTCAGAGTGGGTATGAGGCTGGAGGGCATCGACCCCCTACACCCCTCCATGTACTGCGTCCTCTCCGTCGCCGAGGTAACGACCTGACGTCATTAACACGTGTCCGATTACCGACAGCCACAACCACTTCAGTTCAAGAGTATCCTGTTACTATCGTTTCACTATTAAATATTGAATGTATTTGGGCCTAAACAAATATATAATTTACTTCTATAAGTTTTCCATATTATCAAAATCTACTTCATGTGTTTGTGGCTGATTTCACCACCATGCCTTATTTAACATTTCTGGAAGGAGTCTCCAGTGTCAGCACTCTGTGACAGTCAGAGATAAAGCTGTAACTTGACATCTTCAGGACAGCGGAGTTTACGCTTTACAGGTTTCTCGGTAACATGACAAGCTGTGAGAAAAGAGAAGCTGGTGAGGGAAAGACCGTTTATAGCTGCTATACTGTAAGTGAGAACAGGAAGTAACTCGTTTCATGGACGTTCCACAACATTAAATGTAACTATAAATGGACAAAAAAGTATGACATGCCACTCTTTAATAAACTACTCTGGTATAAGGGGAATAAAGTGCTTTTGGACATGTTTTTATTGGAATATAATGACCATTGGAAACAAACACACAGTGCTGAGTTCCTTACTTCTGAACGTTGGGTGGTGTTTTTTACGCAGGTATCCGGATACAGAATGCGCCTGCACTTTGATAATTACTCCGACTGCTATGACTTCTGGGTAAACTGCAACTCTCCCGATATTCACCCCGTGGGCTGGTGTGAGAAAACAGGACACAAGCTGCATCCGCCTAAAGGTACGATACAATACGTCAAGGTACATCAGTACAACAAGCACACAGGACAGTATCAGTGAGCACACAACTACACACCGAGTCTATCGAAATCACAGTATAATAAACACCAGGGCCGTTTCTGAAGCCTAGCCAGGAACTTCATCAGAATCCAAAAATATGTATTTAATCGCAGCTGAAAAATGACCTCTCGACCTTTAGGCTAGTTAGCGTGGTGAACGGTTTGTACTCAATAGTCATTTCTTCACTGGTTGTGATCATGTGAGTTGCTATATTCTGAAAAGAGCTGTAGACGATTCACGTTTCGAGCAACTGAGTGGCGATTATCTTTAAAATCAACAGGCTGCTGTAGTAACGAGCTAGCAACGTAACGCCTAACATTTCTCACTCTAGATACTAGCTAGCTAGTTAGCTACTTTTTCAGTTCAGTTACGTCAACAAGCAGAAGCAAGATATTACAATTAATTCGCATTATTTTCTCCTGTTCTTTTGTCCGTTTCTCCTCTTCTGCTTTTTTTCCTTTTTTGAGTTTTTCCAACCCAGATAGACGTAAACGCTTCACGATTGCTGCTTCTTTCTGATCTTCTGGCGTTATTTACATTAATTTACCTCATTTAGTTAAGTAAATTGCAGTTTCTATTCCTTCCACACCTCAAGTACTCCTCCCTGAGACAGCCTGATGCATACATCATTTCACCAGGTGCTAGTAACGTTTGCTTTTATGCATATCTTTGTTAAAAATCGTGGCGCCCCCTGGTGGTCGGGGGGCCCTAAGTGACCGATTTGCGTTCACAGGGATGAAGAGCGAAGCGTTCAGCTGGTGTTCGTATCTGAAGACGAATAAACTGCAGGCAGCCCCCAAATCTCTGTTCCACAACCACAACACGGTGAGTGGATTTATTTCTCAAACTGACATAACTTTAGGATTTTCGGTATCTCAAGACCGAGTGGTTGAATGTTTGTGGGATTTATATGGAGTTATCATTATAACCAGCAGACGAACTGATGTTTGGAATTGATGCAAACAGGGTCAAGGTCACAGCAAGGTCAAACATCTGAAAGCATTTTTCTTCACTAGCATATTGTTTGAAGAATAGTTTAAGGGTATTTGAGGCGTACACGTTAATAACGGAAAGGCCTAGACGCGTCCCCGTCCACGCCGTTGGCATCGGGTTTGGGAAACTCGTTTATCTACAACCTTTCTACCTGTGACCCTGCTGTCTTTCGCGATTACACACTTCGTACTACCGCTTCCCTCATTCATGATTAAAACACAAGGGTGAGTGGGCGGGGTTAGATCACCCATTGTTAGATCAATAAAAAAAAACAAGGCACAAGATGGCGGTGTGCGTGGACTCAGCGGCTCGGTACTCCCGTAAAAGTTCTTCTTTACTGTGTGTGTTGCTTATTAAAGTGCTAACTGCCCACAAGTAAAAATAAATAAATAAATAAATAAATTTCCAGCGACAAGAAGCAAAGCGATTGTGGAGTAGATGAGGTGAGTGACGCACCAAAGTTACGTTTCTGTGTTTTTTGCTTCGACGTATTTGTTACTGCTCATGTCTCCTGAAATAAATAGAACGGTATTTCCATCGCTCTCTTTCAGTTTTTTGAGAGAAAAAAAGAAAGGCTGGTGAGGAAAAGACTGTTTATAGCTGCTATAATGTAACTTGTTCATAGATGTTCCACAACATTTAAATGAAACTATAAACGGATAAAAAGCATGACGTGTTAGTCTGTAACAAATGAGAAATTGGAATAGTTGGCAAATTGCTGTGGCGTAAGAGGAATAAAACACTGCGAGATGCGCTGCTGTGGGAAAATAATCAGCGTCAGGGTGGTAGCAGTAACGCCGCTTCATCACGTGTGTGTGTGTGTGTGTGTTTGCTCTTCAGACAGTCACACCTTTAGGCTTCAGGGTGGGGATGAAGCTGGAGGCGGTGGATAAGAAGAACCCGTCACTCGTCTGCGTCTCCACCGTTAAGGACATGGTGGACAGCCGTCTGCTCGTGCACTTCGACAGCTGGGACGAGAGCTACGACTACTGGTGAGAAGAAACGTGTTTTACACCCACGTGTTTATTTTAAACAGTGAGTTTAGCGTGGTGAGGCGACAGCAGGAGTAATGTCTGTGTTCCTGGTACATACTGTATGTACAGTACAGCAGTACAGTGTAGAAGAGGAGTAATTTAGATGTACTACCACTAGAGGGCAGTGTTTCACTGACACACTTCAGCTCTGTGTGTGTGTGTGTGTGTGGCTTTATTTGGACTGTAGATGGTGCTAGAGGATCCACCCACACACACTTAAACTAGTCACAGATGTGCGCTACTAAATTATACAAACACATCAGTAATGGATCTCTCTGTCTGTCTGTTTCTTTCCCTACACTGTATTTCTCTCTCTCTCTCTCTCTCTCTCTCTCGTCATTTATTCATTTAGTTTGATTTCTGGTGCTTTATCGACATCACTGTCATTATACAGTCTTACAAAAAACAGCCCAGATGATAATAACAACACAGTAACTGCATAGGCGCAGTTTCTTTTTCATTTAAGATGGAGAGTCCCTCTCTCTCTCTCTCTCTGTCTCTCTATCTCTCTGTCTGTCAGATTCAGATTGAAGAAGCTCCTCTTTCCTTTAATTCTACATCTCTGTATCTCGCTCTCTGACTCATTCTTTTAGTTGTACATATGTCTCTCTCTGTTTTTCCTCTCTTTTATTTATACATCTATTTCTCTTTCTGTCTGTCTCTCTGTCTCTTTTTCTTTGACTTTTACATATGTTTCTCTGTCTTGTTCTCTCTCTTTCTTCCTCTCTCTGTCTTTCTAACTTCTCTCTCTCTCTGTCTCATTCTTTCACTTGTACATCTGTCTCTCTTTCTGTTTCTCTTTCTTCCTCTCTCTCTCGTTCTGTCTACATTCTGTCTCTCTCGTTCCCTCTCTGTCTTTCTCTTTTTGTTCTACATCTGCCTCTCTGTCTGTCTTTCTGTGTTTATCTCTTTCTTTGAGTTCTACAGTACTCACTCTCTCTCTCTCTCTCTCTCTCTCTCTGTGTGTTTAGTTTTATATTGTAAAGTAAACTTTTTTCTCTGTATTATACTTTGATCTGTAGGTGTGATGTGACGAGTCCGTACATCCATCCAGTTGGCTGGTGTCAGGAGAACGGCAGAACCCTGACCACGCCTCCAGGTAAAAGAAAGAAAATGGGGATGGATTAAGAAAAGAGAGAAAGACCGAAAGAAAGGATGCAGTAAATAGTCTGACTTAAGTCTGATTGCTTATTGGTATGATTTATCTTCTGTTTTTGATGTTTTTCTGATGTTCAGCAGACGTCTGGAGGAGCCTCAGCGTTCCCATCATGTTTGATTAATCTATAAACAAGTTCTCCTCCCTGACACGTTTCCCAGAATTCTGAAAAAAAGAGAGATTGCTTGCTCCATTTCTGATTCGATCGTGTGCTCCGCAGGTTACTCCGATGCTGAGAACTTCTCCTGGGAGAGGTATCTGGAGGAGACGAGCTCATTACCTGCACCTGCCAGGTCCTTCAAAGCGGTGAGGGAACAAGTGTGTGTGTGTAAATGTCTGCACAGTTTCAGGCTGTTTGAGATCTCCTCACACACACACGCACACACACACGGAGCTCGGTGTCTCTGTCCGCAGTGTTTTGTCTCCGTGTCTCTCTGCAGAAGCCTCACCACAGTTTCCAGGTGAACATGAAGCTGGAGGCGATGGACATGAGGAACCCTGTGATGGTGAGAGTGGCTACAGTGGTGGATCGAGACGAGCACAGGGTGAAGGTATGCAGTGACGTACACAGACATGATCGAACCCCGCCCACTCATGATCCAAGCACCACCCCTAAGTTATTAGAAGGTGGAATTGTAGCAGAAATCTCTCACCATAGTAGACCCTACTACGATTCATATTCCAGAAGAAGTGATCGATATTTGAGCCCATGAAGCTGAAACTAAAGGAAGCATCTCAGAGGGTTTTCCTACACAGTAGTGACCTTTACCCTGTGGGTGGGGCAAGCAGTATCTGCCTTGTGATTGGTAAGGGTGAATTTTTTGCCACGCATCTGCCCCGCCCTCTTTACTTCAGAAGTTCTAACAAGGTTTTACAGGACAGCAAGCCTGAAAATCCTAATTCTACTAATCTGAATTCCAGCACTTGAGAAGCTCAGACCTGGGAAATAATACATAATAGGCAATGCCAGTCTGACCTCTGACCCCCAAATGACCTCTGATGTGTCTATTTCTCGCAGATCCATTTCGATGGCTGGACGGATGAGTATGTTTACTGGCTGGACGCAGACAGCCCGGACATCCATCCTGCAGGGTGGTGCACCAAAACGGGACACGCCCTACAGCCGCCAATCAGTGAGTGAGGTCGTTTTTGGGGGTGGGAATGAAACTGGAGAACCCAGAGGAAACTCGGACGGATACTGGGAGAACGTGCTTTCTCACTTCCCATTACTGCGGTATCCAGAGTGCACAGAGTAAACGAGGGAAAGATGCACTGGTCAGAGAAAGAGAAAGAGAATGAAGCTGGGTGTGTGTGTGTGTGTGTGTGTTGTGTCATGTTTGCTCTCTGTCGCTCCCTGTAGGTCTGGAGGATACGAGTGAATCAGAGCAAGGTGGATGTCCTACACCCGGCTGCAGAGGAGTCGGGCACATCAAAGGAGCTCGCTACTCTGGACACCACAGGTGTGTGTGTGTGTGAGACAGAGAGAGATATATGTATATATATAGAGAGAGAAGCCTCATTTAACGGGATCAGGTCCATCCATCCATCCATCCATCCATCTATCCAACTATCCATTTGTTGATCCAACCATCCAAGAGGAAATGTGAAAAGACATAGCCATTTATCTAAACCTATCAATTTGTCCTTCATATATTGTTTAATTCTTTATTTATCCATCTGTCCATCCTTCCATTTATCCAGCCATCCATCCTTCCATCCATTCCTTCACCTGTTTGTCATCCCATCCCTTCTTTTGTTCATTCGCCCTTCCATACATCCATCTGTTCACCCGTCCATTTTTTTCAATTTCTGTATCCATTCAATTATTCTTCCTTCCATACATCCATCCATTTCTCCCTCCAGTCGTCAGTCTGTCTGTCTATCTGTTCATCCATCTATCCAATAGGAAATCTGCAAAAATACACCAGTCTATCTAGATCTATCAGTCTATCATTTCATTATCTTTCCTTCCATACACCCATCCTTTTCTCCATCCATCAATTTGTCTATCCATCTATTCCTCCCTTTGTTCTCCAGTCCAAACATACATAAGGCTATTTATGCATTTTTCTCTCCATCTGCTATTATGTTCTGTCTCCACTGATTCATTCATTCATTGATCCGTCCATCCAACTACCTATTCATCCACTCCTCTGAGAGGGAATCTGAAGAAAAGTGTCTGTAGTGAACAGGAAGGCCACAGAGAGAGAGAGAGAGAGAGAGAGAGAGAGTCAGGCTGACAGACAGATACTTAAACAAGCAGCCAAGTCAGAGAGACAGACAGAGAAAGAGACAGAAAGATAGAGCTTGTGAACTCGTCCCTTCTTTGTTTTCGAACACGCTGTATCAGAGATTGGCTTTGTGTGGATGGGAACATGAGAAGGACTGCAGCAACCAGAGAAGCTTTTTTTTTTGAAAGATTAGACATAGTGAGTGTGTGTTCTGTTGTGTGTGATGTGCTCTATCTGTCCGTTCCTCAATCCCCCCTTCTTCTCGAGTGACAGTTCTTGATCCCCACCGGATGCTATTTGTATGCTAATACACTCAGCTGAGCAGATACTCTCCCCTTTTTATTAATAATAAGTAAATAAAAATAGGCCTGTCTTTCATTTCAGCCACATGGGGATCCTCAGACCCAATCCTCCTCTGTGCTGCTGGTCCAATCCCAGCTCTGGCTTGTAAACTCCTAATCCAAACTTGACTTCTCATCACAGTGGGAGGATTGGGGCCTGAAATGAGTAAGATATCAGGAAGAGTTTAATATCTGGGTGTCTGTGGGCTTTATATGAAGGCAAACACATTTTAACGTGGTTGGCTTTTCATTGCTGGGAAGAACGATGCTGCGTGTAAAATGCCGAATAGTTTGTGATGACGTATTTCTCATTCCTGTAATCATTCATTTTGCTTTATTGATTCGATGGACTTTTTTTTTAGTACAAAATACAAAGTTTATTCTTTCATTCATCTTCAGTAAATGCTTTATCCTGGGCAGGGTTGCGATGGATCAGGAGTCTATTCTGGGAACACACCCTGAATGGGATGCCAGTCCATTCACACGGATACGGGAAGAACATGTGAACATAAGATCGATAGATAGATAGATAGATAGATAGATAGATAGATGCTGTATAGATGCCGTGGGAAATTGCAGAAGACAGTAACATGAGAACCAGGGACCCTGGAGCTGGGAGATGATGATGCTACATGTTTCTCCCCGTGGCACAGATGATACAAAGTTGACCCAATAGCAGTTATGTGCTAGTAATGATTATAGCAGAGATATTCGATTAACATTTGACAAGGTCCAACTCGTTTACGAAGATCCAGATAAGTAGCATGACTGGAAGGGTAACACCTTTTTATTGGCAGCGGTAGCTCAGTGGTTAAGATGTTGGACTATTGATTGGAAAGTCATGAGTTCAAATCGCAGCAGTGCGCAAGGCACTTAACCCTCAGCTGCTCCGTTGTATAAATGAGAGAAATGTAAGTTGCTCTGGATAAGGGCGTCTGCCAAATACTGTTAACGATTAGTTCATAAATAAGACATCAGTTTGAAGTGGTTATGGTTTATAACAAACATAAAGAGAGAATAAATGCAATCTTGATGAGCTATCATCAGCTAAATAGGACAAACCACGACAGAGGATTTGCTACAGAAGCCACAATGGTTCATGTTCAGAAAGGTGGAGTTGCTGAAGTGTCTCCACCTTTTTTCATTAATCATTAATCATTTCTCCTTTTAACCGAGCACTTGCGTATTAGCTAGGTCTACATCCAGGTTAACCATTGATGACTCTTGAATTATCTCTGGAGTAACAACCGTTATGGATGTAGATGTACCTCAAGAGTGAATCCTGGGCCCTCTGAGGAAAGCTTAAAGTTGCACTACTTTAACAGACGCTGCTGTCTTAAGTGCTGGAGCTGCTGTCCAGCTCTGGAATGGCCCCCCTGAGGACCAGTGGAGCAAAAGAGAACACACTGAGACAGATATACAGATGCATTAGAGCTCAGCGGGAGAGTGCTGAGGGTTTTCTACATTCTGTCCATCTGCTCTTAGAAGAGCCTTCAGGAAATTCTTGGAGGTTTTAAAGGGATCTGAAGAGCAAACATTTTTTTCCTCATTGCAGAACCACCAGTGAAAAGAGGCTGGATTTGGTGTTCAGTCTCAGATGATAAAATGATTCCCTGTAGCTTGGGCAAGTTCTGTTATTTACTCTGTCGGCTAACGTGGGGGTTAAACCTGATGTGAGGATCTGGTGGATTGAGATGAAGAGGGGCTCATTCAATGGAAAAGCCAGACACAGAGGCACATTTTGCATCATCTGGAGTGGTTTAAGAAGTTCAGCTGGCTAGCAAGGGACTGTAGTAGTCTAGCAATGAGGTGACAAACATCCCTGCTGTACCTTAAAGGACCTGTTTGGCAAAAAAAATTTAATGTAAACAGTTTACCCCTCACCCTAAATACACTTGATCGCCCAGGACACACTTGGTGGTTGATGTTTACTTTTTTCAGTTATCCACTGAAGCAACATGGCTACTGTAGATAACAAGTAACAGCAATCTGATGCAATCTGTGGAAACTGATGGATTTAAAATCTCCTCTAGAACTTTCTTACTAATAGTCAATTACAGTGACTGTTATTACTGAAAAAACCTACACTTTTAGCTTTAAATGCAGAAATAACCACAGAACAGTGCTGGCTGATTAAAATGGTGTGTGTGTGTTTCCAGTGCAATGGGCTGTCCATACTCTGAGATCAACATGAAGAAGGACTCGGTTTTGCCGGACCGGCTGAATGGGGAGATGCAGGGTTCTGGCGTGGGCCGACCACGGCGGGCGGAACCCAACCCTGATACGCCTGCACACGGTCACGAGTGAGTGTTTCACCTCCTCTAGGCTTAAACAAGTAGCTAATTAAAGCCTGAAAAATGTAGATTGTTCGGATGCCTTTGTAATGGTCCAGTCTGATTGGCTGTGCTCCTTGGTGCAGTACGTAGACTTGTGGCTGGCTATGCAGGATATTAATGCATATTCACGGCAGCTTTCTTTCTTTTGCATTACTGTATCTGCACCAAGGGTTCTATGCATGGTTAAGGGTATTAGCTTATACTGCAGGGTTCTGCAAAGAACTTTTAAATGCTTTCCTGGATAAACATACGACTGCTTCTGGGTGCTGTGCTATTAGAAAAAGAGATTTCATTTAAAACTCTAAACCATTCTTCGTTTTGTCTCTTGTATATACAATCCTACAACAGAGCGGTTTTCTTTCAAGAAGAGTTCCAAGTAGAGCCACTTTGGAAAAGTAACAACCCCCTAACAGTCCAAAGAACCACAGAGGAACCTTATGTCAAAGAGTGTAGAAGAAAACCATCTGTTTCCATCACCCTTTATTACATCTCTTTATATGTGGTGGTCATGTGCAGTTTCAGTGATGAAAGCCACACTGGGATTAAGATCTCAAATCAGCCTATATGAGGAAAAAGACATCCGGTTTATCCGCTGCAGCTGAGTGAAAAAGCTTTCTGATGAAATCCTGACCCATGAAACCAGTGAGTTATTGGAACGTGCTGATTCCTTTCTGGACCCCTGCCAAAGACATTTTTATGTCAACATTGTGTAGAGTAAACAACTCCAAGCATATAGGAAGCAAGTCCAAGATGTCTTTTCTTTTCTTTTTTTTTGAGAAAATTGGCACCACATGACAAAACTGTGTCATTCTCACATTCCCAGTTCACAGACACTGAGAGAAGCCAATTTGCTGTTTTTACTCGTCAGCTTTCAACCTCAACAATATTACTTTCTTCTCTAATGCATGAGCAGTAGCACCTGCAGTGCTGGTGCAAATAATAACAGCCAGTGAACAACGTTCTCTGAATACCTCTGCTTCCTTCACTGGGCCTGACAGATACAGATGCCACACCTTCTCAACTAAGACTGACAGGTACAGAGACCACCCTGGAGTGGCTCATTCAGTAGGTCTGACACTAATATAGACCACGCCTCCTTCTTTGTGACTGACAGACACATGGGCCACGCCTCCTGTATTAGGATTGACAGGTAGAGAGGCCAAAACTCCTTCACTTGGCCTGACCGGTATATTTGCCATGCTTCGTTCTTTGGGAATGGCAGATACACAAGCCACACCTACTTTAATAGTCTTAACATGTACACAGGTCATGCCTCCTTTAATAGTCTTGACAGATACACAGGACACGCCTCCTTTAATAGTGTTGACAGATACACAGGCCACGCCTCCTTTAATAGTCTTGACCGGTTCACCAGCCACGCCTCCTTTAATACTCTCGATGGTTCACCAGCCACGCCTCCTTTAATAGTCTTGACAGATACACAGGCCACGCCTCCTTTAATAGTCTTGACCGGTTCACCAGCCACGCCTCCTTTAATACTCTCGACGGTTCACCAGCCATGCCTCCTTTAATAGTCTTGACAGATACACAGGCCACGCCTCCTTTAATAGTCTTGACAGATACACAGGCCACGCCTCCTTTAATAGTCTTGACCGGTTCACCAGCCGCGCCTCCTTTAATAGTCTTGACAGATACACAGGACACGCCTTCTTTAATAGTCTTGACAGGTACACAGGCCACGCCTCCTTTAATAGTCTTGACAGATACACAGGCCACGCCTCCTTTAATAGACTTGACAGGTACACAGGCCACGCCTCCTGTTGGAAAATACCAGTGTCACAGCTTTGTGAGAGACAGATGTTTGAATGGCAGAACTTGTGCCTGATTGATCTGCTGTATTACAGTGCCACATGTTTCCAGCCTCGTGTGTGTGTGTGTGTGTGTGTGTGTGTGTGTGGGTGCATGTGTGGGTGCATGTGTGCATGTGTGTGTGTGTGTGTGTGTGTGTGTGCGCGCGTGTGTGGGTGCATGTGTGCGTGTTTGTGTGCGCGTGTGCGCGTGTGTGTGCGCGTGTGTGTGGGTGCATGTGTGTGTGTGCGCATGTGTGTGGGTGCGCGTGTGTGTGGGTGCATGTGTGTGTGCATGTGTGTGTGTGTGTGGGTGCATGTGTGTGTGCGCGTGTGTGGGTGCATGTGTGCATGTGTGTGTGTGTGTGTGTGTGTGTGCGCGCGTGTGTGGGTGCATGTGTGCGTGTTTGTGTGCGCGTGTGCACATGTGTGGGTGCGTGTGTGTGTGTGTGTGTGTCCTTCTGCCACTTTCCGATGATGGATGAACAGAAGGAGTCAGAAGTCACACATTGATCTGTCACATACTTTCTTCGTTTTCTCAGTAAACCTGTCTGTCACCTGGACAAGGCCAACACGGCAACCATTGCCATGGAAACGCCGCATCAGAAGCCGGTCGGTACGGAGTCCAAACGAAGGTAAAGGCCAGCTTTAAGCTGTTTAATTAACATTCACACACATTGACATTCAGCCATCTGTCGCTTAATAGTTCCTCTGGGGAATATTTGAATCAGTGGTTAATAATGCCTGATTCAGGAGTGGCCTTGAGGTAACTGTGTGGTGTTGTGTTTATTATGCATTCATTTCATTTCTTTTATTTTATATCCACCTATTAAAATATTATACACGTTTACTGGTCCTGTTCAAAGCTTTTTTATTTCTTTGTCTTTTTTTTTATTATTATTTCTTCTTTTCTTTTTAAATTTTTTTCTAAAGAAACCCAAACCAGTTACACTGTGATGAAAAACATCACTAACTGTTAAACACAGAAACTTTGCCATAGAACGATTACAAACCTTTTTTAATCCGTTCGTGTTGAGCGTCCCTGTGAATGAGCCGTTACTATAGAAACAGTAAAGTATTAGAACGAGCGCATTAATATAAACCTGTGATTTGGAGCTGCACTACTGTCAGAGCTGCTGTTATAGAAAACTAATCAACACCTTCTGGCAGCAATGTGGTGTAATGCCAGATGTTCCTGCAGATAACCGCTTACATACAGACGCTGGTTTACAGCACAGTGTGTGGCTCAGATGTATCTGATAGCCGTGAAACAGAGATTGGATTATAATTATGATGCCTCCGGCATCTCCCGAGCTCTTTATCACAGATTGGTTTGTAATTCCAGTTGGCGTCCAGTAGACCTGGCAGAGCTCTGTGAATCACAGCTCGGGTCCGTAATGCCCGCTGGTGCGTGTGACTCACAGCTTTCCTGATAACGCCTCATCGTATCTGGCTGGCGGGATGATTGGGAGGATTCGCAGTCTGACAGTGGGGGAGGAAAAACAGACCCAGCATGATTTGTGCAATTACTCACATTGATTTTTTTTTCAATACAACAAGAAATTATTTTTCATTTCACAATGTGTTGCATGAAATGGTCGATAAGATCAAGGTTGTTTTCTTTTTTTTCTCTTTTTGTCCATGTGTAATAGCTTCCTCATCGATGTAACATACTTTAAACGCTTTACTTTCAAAGGAAGTGTACACAGTGCCGACGTAACCCGAGGCATATTCAGTGAGGATTCCTTAGTGAGCTACTAGGCTAATGCAGCTAATAAGTAACAAGGTAGCATATTGCCACCGGTTTAGCATCGCATAATCTGCGTGTCTAAATCATCACACGCTCACAAGTCAAAACAGTCGTAGCTCCAAATTTCTTCCTCAGCACACTGGGGCGTATTTAGAGTTGAGTTAAACATGCGGAATGAGGCCTTATTACTGAAACTTTGCACATCTTTATTCCGACCTGAGACCCAAGTACAGACTTTATTCAGAAGTTACGCTCGATTCTGACCTTGAGATCAAGGGCTTATTTCTCGGGTCATGCAGCAGCATCAAGCCCAGTGCCACTGTCTGAAAGGCTGATTCAACCACACACTGCCACGCTGACACACACATTCTGGCTGTAAACACACTCAACAAACAATATAACCAAATAAATACAAAACAATAGGGTGTGCTGGATCAAGTGCTATTTTATGCACTGCTGAGGAATGATTGTGGAAGCCATACTGTTAAATTCAATCAGTTTGCAGTGATGAAAGTGATAATAAAGACTCCTGTTAGATTTATTTCAACACTCGCCATCTTCTTATCCATATATCGTCATACTCGTATTAGTCTTTTTATTATTCATTTTTAAATTCTCGCTTACTTATTTCACAATGTATTATATATTTGATATCAGAAAAAAGTTATTTTTTTATCCTTGATTTTTTTTTTTTAAACAAGTGCTTGTGGTCTAGACGATGTTGAAAAACCCTGTCTCGGATGCTTCTACTCAAGAAAACATTTGGTAACTTCGGAGGCGTGAACTACACGCAAGTGAATTTAATAATCTGAATGGGGAGTGAAGCAGCTGCGTAACCCGCCTCTGAATACGCGGAACTTTCCCCACATAAACACCGACGTAACTTTAGCTATTTAAGTTGCCAACTCTGAATCTGCCCCTCAGATAGGAGGCGTGGCCTGAAGTCCGAACACGGAGTTAGTAGAGGTCGTATTTGATTCTCATATTTTGTACATTCTGGATTACTGATGAACATTTGAGGTAAAAGCGGAACATGTTCCTCTGAACTGTTCTAAATCCAGAGTACACACGTCTCCTCCTCTGAGCGCTCATTTAACCAAAAGCACGAACTCTTCACAGGTACGATCTCATTTTATTTGAGATGAAACACTCTGTCCTGTGGTGGATTAGCTCCTCTCTCCGAGTCTCTGAGGGGGTTTTGGTTTGTCTTTATTCTACAGTTTTCACTTGTTCCTACTAAAACTGCCATAAACGCTTCAGGAATATTTACTTTCAGATGAGGATTAGTGTCCGTCACGGTGCTGGCGTTTTATTGCACAGCGGAATAGAAGAAACATATCAATCCCACATGGGAATCATTTTACAGAGACGAAGCGAGGCTTTAGCATCAATCACAGCTGGAAAGAACAGATGTGCAGCATGCGATGTGGCTGTCAGAGAGCCGAGCGTGCAGCTCAGGCTGTGTGATTTCTTATTTTCTTGTTTATGGCTTTTTTTTTTTATGAAGTGCAAAATAAAAGCACCTTATCATATAATCTTATTATTTGTATTCATTGCATTGTTTATATTTCGTTTAACGCTAATTACATGTAATAGAAAATCAGCAATGGATTTCATACGTAATTAAATTAGCACGACTCCAGATCCTAAATCGTGTAAATATAAACACAAACCTAAGCAAATGGTTGGACGATAAATAAATAAAGCTACGTTTTCTGTTCAAAACGTTAGTATATACATTTTACACCCGTATCGCTACCGTACGTACGCACAGTTGGATAAGTGAAGGTTCTGATGTAATTGGTTTGGCACTCGCACCATCACCATGCTGTGTCTGTCGGTGATGTCACTGATGAAGTCACTGTGTCCCGTCTCAGGGTCGGGCGGCCGTGTAAGGTGAAAAAAGTGGAGGAGCCGCCACAGGAAGAGGAGGCGGAGAGCGAGGAGTCGTCTGTCACAGAGTCAAAAGGTATCAAATGAACAGATTTACACTTAACGATGACGATGATGATGATGTCACCGTCTCTGACTTGATGTTAATACGACAAAAAAAAAAACGCAGCTTGTCATCATGTTACCAAGAGCACAGAAAGCGTAAACTCCTGTGTCCTGAAAATGTCAACTTTTTATTTATTTATTTTTTTAAAGATATAGCTTTTTCTCTGACTGTTACAAAGCACTGACACTGGAGACTCCTTCCATGAATGTTCAATAATAATAGACATCTCCTTACAGAAAACAGTATCAAATATTACACACTTTTTTGTCCAGTCTCTGAGTATTAAGGAGTCTGATGGCTTGGGGGAAGAAACTGTGATGCTGTAAGGCCGCTAATCACGCTAGGAGGAAAGCACTAACTATTCGTTGTTTTACACAAGATAACATGGTGTCACGTGTCACGCTGATCGCCAGAGAAAGATGGAAATATGCAGGAAAATTGTGTTCTCTTGGAATTTTGGTCCTGGATGACTATGGCATTCTCTTGGTCGGTAATTTTCTTTTTATCAGTTTTCGCTGCTAGTGAACCAAACTGAAGCGAGATTCTGCAGTTAATGAGAGTTTTTCTGCTTCAGAGAAATCTCAGTATCAGAAAAATCTCATTTCTGTGTTTGAACCTCGCTGCTTTCATGCTTTCATGTACACACACATGAAATGCTGTACTAACAGGCGTGCTATTCTCTATGCTTTTCTATGTCTTCCATGACGTGTTTCTTTTTATATTCTGTCCTTTATGTCTTTGTAGCCGTATTTCTCCTTGTCCTCTAAGCTTAAGACTCCAGCTGTTAATGAGACTGAAGATCACAGTCAAACCATGAGGCCGTAGCTCATTAAATTCCAGCAGCAGAGCGCGTGCTAAAGCCGCCCTAGTGCTTAATTTGAAAGGAAACTTTCCCTGCGTTTCCCTGGACGGTCTGGTTAAAGAGAAGTGGCCAGTACAGTAAGCTAAGAGTCAGAAATTCAGCCTCCTGGAACAAGCAAACACTCTTAACGAGACGTTAAAATGACGGAGTGTGAAACTATTGCAGCATCGTCTACACTGCACGTCAGCTCATGTAGGACTCCACATACTCATATATTTCTAATAAAACACAAAATCTGGTTTAGCTGGAGTGTTTCATATTAAAGTAAAAGAGTTGCCTCCTGCTAAATTGCGTGTGTTTTTAGTGAATGTGTTGTGGATGATTTACAAAAAAATAAGGGTGTAAATGATGTCGCATGCAAAGTAGGGAAAGGAAATGATATTCAAATGAGGTTTTTGTGCGTGTTGAATATTCTTGATAGCCATGATGAATTCGGATCTTAAATAACCACATATATGTGTAATTAGCCTCAAGCATAACAGCAATAACCCCAGGCACTAAAGGAGCATTATCCCTATAATGAGTGTGCGTATGTTCCCTCATTTAGGGCTCGAAGCACTGAAAGAGTCTTATCAGTGTGAATACTGAATGTTTCCTCATTTTAGGCTCTAAGCGCTATAGGAGTATTATCTCTATAGTGATTGTAAGTTTCCTCGTTTAGGGGTCCAAGCATTAAAGGAGTATTATTGCTATAGCACTTGTCTGTTTCCTTGTTTAGGGGTCCAAGCACTAGGTGTATTATCTGTATAGTTACTGTATATTGCCTCGTTTAGGGGTCCAAGCACTAAAGGAGTATTATTGCTATAGCACTTGTCTGTTTCCTTATATAGGGGTCCAAGCACTATAGGGGTATTATCTGTAAAGTTATTGTATGTTTCCTCATCTAGCGGTCCAAACACCAAAGATTAAATAGCCTAATATTAATTGCATTTTTTTTTAAAGAATTAAGCTAAAATGCATACGCTGCATGTATTCCATAGTGATTATATGTGGGCTTTTATTTTTGCATAATTAAGGGCTCTTAGCTTGTAAAACAGGTTCAGATAGGAGAATACTTGGTTGTATTTTTCTACATAGAACCTTTAAGGGATCTCGAAGTACAGCTGAATTTACATTTACTTTATATATCTTCATTGCACAAACCACACACACACACACACACACACACTCACACTCTTACACAGTGAGTGTACATTCTGTTTGTATTGAATGCTTCTCTGATCGATCACACAGCAGTGACTCTAAAGAAGCCCAGACTGAATCACAGGCATGAAAAGACGAGCGCTCTCCAAAACACACTGTACCAGTAACTCATTCATCAAGGTTTCTCCAGACCGACGCTTTAATGGAAGCACACCCTGCATTCTTTCTCTCCGAGTGCGTATTTGTGCATCCAGACACGCTTGTGATTTCTGTTTAATATTAATAAGTGTGGATATTATTACCATGATAGGCATCATCACTGCAAAAGCCCGAGCACAGACCGCTTTTAGGAAAAAATCTGCAAATCACAGGCTTATATTAATGCACTCGTTCTAATACGTCATCGTTTCTATAGTAACAGCTCATTCAAGGGGACTTGTGATGCAGACACTCTGCATAAACAGATGAAAAAACGTGTAATTGTTGACATGATGAGGTTTTTTGCGAGAAGTCGTTCATTTAACATTTACGGAAGGAATCTCCAGTGTCAGCGCTTTGTAACAGTCAGAGGTGACGCTGTAACTGTAAGTTTTCAGAACGATAAACATCTTTAACTGTTTGTAGCTGGAACTCACTTGTTTTGTGGACATTCCATGACATTAAATGTAACGGATAAGAAGTATGATGTGTTGTTCCTAAATAAAAGAAAATTGTAATGGCTGGCAAATAAAACGCTGTTGCTGGTAGGGAGGTAACTGTAACTTCATCATACCACCCTTTTGTTGATTATTTTCCTATAACAGCATGACACACGGGGTTTTATGCTAGCCAACTCTTAGCTTTCAGGCATTAGAGTTGATAAATCTGGGAGATTTTTTTTAATCACGCTGTGTGTGTGTGAGGTGATTGTATTTTTACTGTGGAACTGAGACAAGCGTACGGTTAACTTTCGGTGTCGATCCAGCGCCTGTGGTCTGAGCTGTAGTACAGAGGGCTTTTCACGCTTGGCTTGCTGTTTGAACTGACCGAGCCGTCACTGAGGTCAGGTTAATAAACCGCTTTATCTTCTATACAGTAGAGCACAGCAGAAGTGCTTTCATAAATCCAGTAATAAGAGATTGACAGCTTTGGCGCTCAGACCCGTGATGCGACAGGCTCGACACGAAACCATGTAAAGCAGCTCTAAATCAGGTCTCGATCTTCTGAGAAATGGCTTCTCTAGTGTTCATCCCAATATTATCCGACCTTTCTACAAATCTATACCCCTTCCCGTGATATCATCAAACACCTTCTACGCTAAAGGAACACGCGCCTCAACGTTCTCATTAACACATTTTTAAAACGCTGTATTAATTAGCGAGTCTCCGAGATGTCACAGACGGAGTGAGAATCCTGCGGAGAGAAAAACGGTATTTAAAAAATCTAACTCAAAGAGGGAAGGGCTGTGGTGAGCCGCGATGAGCAGGACTGTCAGCTTGTCCTCAGTGGACGGGGTCGTCGCTGCTGTCGCTAATTAAAGACATGATGAAGACTTAATGATTTTAATGAAAGACAGAGGCCCGATGGGCCTCAAGCTTCAGGCGCTGTACTGAATCTCATTTCAATTACCTGCCTGGTTGGATTTAGAAGATTTACTAAAAAGAGAAATCAACTCAAAATTTATTTTTATGAGCTGTAAACAAAGTCGTATGCAAGAGTCTTAATATATTGTCAATCTTTTATTGCCTTTTGATTGTAGATGCCTCCCCAACTGTGAAAGCGCCGCCTATAAACACAGATCTCTCTGGATAACCCTAAACTAAGACAAAATAAATAATTTAATTTTTTTATTAATCATATTTGCAATTAACAAGTCTTTCTGCCACACAAGGTAGCTTGTTAACAGTAAACTAATCAGAAAGCTTAGTGCCATCTGGGGACAGGACAATTTCTGTGTACTGGTTTATTGGTTTAAAACCTGGTGCATTAATACAGGACTCAGAATTGTGATGTGCTCAGACGTGTGAGTATACTGAGGATTTTACAGCTTCAAATAAGGCTCAGCCAATCAGATTTTATAATAATAATAAAGTTTTCATTTCCCTTAGCGCAAATTTACATTTAGTTAAAATCCAATCCCCTCTCTCTCTCTCTCTCTCTCTCTCTCTCTTTTAGAGCTGACTCTGCAGCAGGCCCTGCATCAGTCTGTATTTATGCCATGCTCCACCCCTTCTCCCAGCATGCCTCACTGCTGGGACCAACACAGTAAACTCCTTCCATCAGTGGCAGGCATCACGGCCAGCAGAGTGGCCACCTGGAGTGTGGAGCAGGTCAGATTCTACCTTAAACTTTACCTTACGATTTATACTTAATTAGCTAAGGGTTCTAGTATTGTGAAATCTTTACGTGTGTACACATTGGTACAAGTTAACCACTTGCATTCAGAGATAGAGAACCAGCTTGTAGAACTCTGAGAACGATGGTTCTTACCGTTCTTACAAAGTACGACCATCTCTGTCTTTGGTTTTCCCTTTCAGAGAGAGCTCCAAGTAGAACTTGTTTAGGAAGCTAAGAACCTGATACTATCTAAAAAAACCTTTGAAGGTTATTTGGTAAAACTCTACATGAAAGGGTTTCCTCTTTTAGAGAGATTTCCCAGTAGAACCGCTTTGGGAAACTAAGAACCTTTAAGGACCCAGAGAACCCTTGAGAATTCTGTGTGGAACTCTACAATAGAGGGCTTCTCTTTCATAGAGAGTTTTAAGCACAACCATTTTAGGAAGCCAAGAACCTTTAACTATTCGACTAACCTTGGAGGATTCTCTGTGGAACTCCACAACAGAGGCTTTCTCCTTTCAGAGAGACTTCCAGTAGGACCCCTTTGAAAAACTGAGAGCTTTAACTCTTCAGAGAAGAAGGTTATATGTGGAACTCTGCAGCAGGAGGCTTCACTTTCATAGGGGGTTGTAAGTGAAACCCCTTCAGGAAGCCAAGAACCTGTCCATGTTTCTGTCATTGAATAGGGGGTTGAGCTGATATCTTCCAGATTTGGGAATTTGAAGTTTTCTCACTGACAGTTGCCTTTGGGTGATTGTCTAATTTGTGACTTTTTCTCGAGCTCAGTATGGTGCTGGACGTTTTCCTGTGATTCTAATGACCCTAATCAGAACCTTTAATGACCATCATGTGTCCATAAACATGGTTGAGTGACACATCATATGTTGCTGGTCACTGCAGTGTTGATATCAGCATCTGCACAGCATTTTGCTTCCTGTCAAATATCTTTTGAGAAAGAGAATGCATGTTTTTGTGAGTTTAAGTCCAACTGAATGTTCTGTCTTTAATCACCTGCAGTCACTTGTGACTTTTTTTTTACGCTCCACAGGTGACTGAGTTCATCCAGGGCCTCCCGGGATGTAAGGAGCAAGTACACACTTTCAGGGAGGAGGTAACGATTTACACTTCACCCAGAACCACAATTATTATGTGCTTGAAGCAGCGTGAGCTCCATTTCAATCTCAAATCCTCGAACAAATAACAGCCTGCCAAATAACTCCACTGCAAAGGGCTTTCATAGAGTTATCCATGTAGACCTTCTTTTGGAAGCCAAGAGGTTCTATGTCCAAGAGGTTCTATGTGTGGTTTCCCCTTTCAGAGAGGATTCCAGGTAGAACCCCTTAAGGACACTAAGAACTCTTAACTATCCAAAGTACCTTTCAGGGTTCTAGGTACAGCAGAGGGTTTCCCTTTTTAGATAGATTTCCAAGTAGAACCCCTTTTAGAAGCCAAGAATCCATACCTACACAAATAACTTTTAGATATTCTATGTAGAACTGTAAAACAATAGGTTTCCCCTTTCTGAGAGGTTTTCAAGTAGAACCCCTTTAGGAAGTGATGAACCGTTTGGTTCTTGAATGTTTTTGTCTTCAAACGTTTATAAATCTCTGTGTTCCTTGCTGTGTATATTATGTTTGAAATTCACCAGAATATGATGTTTAATGAAACGGTTCCAGAAAGCTTCAGGAGGATCTTCAGGTTCTTCAGAAGATCAGTTTCTGATGTATTTTGAATTGGGTTTCAATAGCAGAGTTATTGTCGTCATTCATTGAGACGTCTAAAGCCTTGCAGATGATCACTGAAACGTCTTCATGATTGAACGTATTTCTGAATTGCACTCACCAAGATGTATTTGACTTGGCTGATTCCCAACCTCCACAGACATGTGACTAGTGAATATGTCGGTTCCTTCCAGCAAATTGACGGCGAGGCGTTCCTGCTGCTCACCCAGACCGACCTGGTGAAGATCCTGAGCATAAAGCTTGGCCCGGCTCTCAAGATCTTCAACTCCATCCTGATGTTCAAGACTGCTGAGGAGTCCGCCTGCAATGAACTCTGACCTCCACTGACCTCGGGACAGTAAAAGCTGGTTTGTGAGTTTTGCACAGAAATAAACTGTGCACAGAGCGAGAAGTCCGCATCCGAAAGTGTGATGGAACAATGTGATTACGAGTCGAGAATATCACTTGAGTGATGTGTACGTAATTTGACATACGATACCAGAAGCACAAATCTAATGGTGGTTATGATGAAGATGATGATCATCATGATTGTCTTGATGAAGCACTACAAAGCACACCAGCCTTTTTCCCCTGACGTGGGTGTTATGTAATGCAAAGCTACATGCACTGAAAAACCGTACAAAATCATTGCTTTTTTTTTTTTTTGTTCTTCAGGTAGAAATAATTAGCTCTTGCAACCTATATAGATCATTTCCAGATTCCTTTCAGTCACTTTTCTGGAACTGCACACATTCTTCAGGATTCAGTACAGATCTTCTGATCTAAATGATCATATATTTACCGTCGTTATTTAGGACACAGCCCTCCCCAACTGACTGAACATTTATTAAAGCGTTCACTAAGTTCAGGCTGTAATGTTTCAAAAAAAAAAAATGTTCCTGCAAATATTATAAGAACAAAAAATAATGTCCTTGCAAGCTTCTAAAAAAAACTGTGAAATCACAGTTTACTTTACAATATTATTTGAATGTTAATGTTAACATTCAACGACTAAACCTTATACTAAACCGCTGCAGAAACAAGTGGAGAAAAGCGTAGGAAAGTCTCCAAGCGTTAAATAAAGACCTTCTCAGAACAGCAAGAACAACTGAATGTTCTCTGAATTTGGTAGAACCTTAACATTCAGGAAAGACCTGTTTGTTGGATAATTAGCTTTAAAAGAAAGATAAAGGCGAACGGATGCTACCTCAAATGTAGTGTCCTTCTTTAGTTTTGCACTAGAGCTGTCTGTCTCATTCGAGCCAATAATAGTGACGTGTACAGCGTACAGTAGTATATGTACAGTTTCTTTAAATAGCAAAATGAATTCAGATAAAATGTGAACTTTATTATCATTTTACACACTTTTAATGTACGACTCCGCCTTCAGTCTTTACCACGCCTCCTAGCAAACTGAGTTGAGGAAGAAAGTGATGGACTTTCATCCCGCGATCGATTGTTTTTAGCTCTGCGACGTCCTTGACAGTGTGGTGCGATGAAGCGGAGTTACTGTTACCACTGCAAAATTTATTATTTTCCCGCAGTAGCACGTTTTATTCCTCGTATACCACAGCAATGATCACCATTCTTGCCATTTTTATTTATTAAAGAAGGACACTTTGTACTTTTTATCCATTTATAGTTGCATTTAATATTGTGAAACGTCCATGAAACCTCTTATCACTTAGCAGCTACAAACAGTCGTTCCGTCACCAGCCTCTCTTTTTTCTCTCTCTTGAAGTTAATAAGACAAAAAAAACAAACTTCAGTACAGTAATTACAGTGCTGGACAGACAGACAGAGGAAGAGGAAGAGGGCAGGGATGGATTTTTTTCCCTTTATCTCCCCTCATCTGTCCCTGCAACCCAACCACACTTCAAATGAGTCATGCCTTTAATGCCCTAATGTGTATCGCATATCAGGGTCAGGTAATTAAGTCTGAGCTTGAGTGTGTGTGTGTGTAAGAAA
>CM075016.1:22972397-22983521 GCA_037576675.1 Pangasius sanitwongsei | reverse complement strand
AAAATGTTTTCGTACTGAATCAATAATGTAGAAGTCAGAAAATAAACATCTATAACAAAGTTTGTACTAAAAAAAAATAGGGTGCTTAAGACTTTACACAGTGCTGTATATGTTTATTTGGCCTTAATACCATTAAGTAAAGGAATACAACTTGATCATCCTGTATCATCATCTAGTCTCATGTTCACTTCGAACACCAACATAGACATACTGCTGATGTAAATCCTGAAGACAGTCATGTGAAGCAGTGCCATATAAATGGAGTGGAAAACTAGCCACCATCATTCCTGGCTTGTCACTAAAGCAGCGATACACATTAAAAGTTGTGTAATGATAAGAACTGAAGGAACAGTTAGTGTTCTGTCTGTCTGGTGGATATCAGCTATCATTCCTCCATCTCCGGAGCTGTAGAGAAGAAGCGTCATTCGAGCTCCTCTGTATCAGGTTTCAGAGCCTCAAACGTGTGCCAGATTGCCATTCTCCCTCCAGAGCAATCCATCAGGATGATGGCAGTTAGCTGTATCGTGACCTCTCATTTATATTGTGATTTGGCTCTTGTTTACACAGGCAGAGTTTTTGGAGCTACTCTTTTGTGTGCTCCAGGCACACTATGGGTGAATAATGCAATAACTGTGCAATAACTGAGCAATAACTGTGAGAAAATGTAGCAGTAAAATAGATGCTTAAGGCCATGTGAATTATTTGAGGAATAATCAGAACACTTTGGTTGCATCAGGAGGACCATTAGTCAAACACTTGAACACTTTCCCAGAAACATGTAATATGTTGTTAAAGCATTAATCCACTTGTTCTTGGGGCCAACTTTTGTATATACTTGGTTTCTCTGAGTCTGAGTTTTTCAGAAAACTACATTCACTAACATATTTTACATGAGCAATCTTGAAAAAGCAGAACAGCACTTGTATTAAATGTGATAATTGAGGTTGATTCCTGAATTTCTTGGAAGAACCAGCAATATGAGAACCACATAGATTGTTGGATCACCCACTGACCATGGCTGCCTTGGACAGCAGAACCCTCGGCGACAACAGTGTTCATCATGTTCTTGCGACTGCAGTAATGGATGAATGCATCAAGAAAGCCCTATCACTCTTTCCTCGTATTATCCAACTGTCTACCTGTCCCACTGGGGTGTAATTCATGGGTAAGATGGATAAGGTCCTGCAATGGAAACCATAGACTGAAAAAGGCCACCATCATGAACTTAGATGATACCAACTTCCATTTATGGTACTTGTCCCCCTTTTTTTCATTGAGAAGAAGGATGAAGGTGTTGGCCTACCTTGGACCAAACAAGGTTAGTGACATAAGCCAGTTCTAACTTCCACTGATGTCCATGGCAAGTGATAAAGCTAGATATGTCTCCACATGTAATGGACTATAGACATGGTATCTGTGCTCCTCAAGGTGACCTTGTCTCTCTTCACCTGAGACTACAGCCATAGATTGAGTACTCCAACTTTCTCTTATCTGGTATTCTTACATATATATTCACACTTGCATTGATGACCATGGACTGTCAAGAACCAGTACCAGCTTCACTACTGTCCACAGCATACAACCTACTCTGTGTGGGAACCATTTTTACCAGGCTGAACCCCTGCAATGTCTATGGTCTGCAGTCAAGGAGATTCATACATTCAATTTGTCCTGAGTTATAATTCTTCATCTTTAGGGCTACATCGTCTACCACCTACCAAACCGACTCTGGTCTCATGTACTTTTGGGTTTCTGGTAGAAGTTGGCCAATTATCCAAAACCTGTCTTTTCATGCTGGTCCCCAAACTTCCCACAGTCAAAGAGACATCTGAGTCTTTGGTCTTCCTCAGAACACCATCTCACACTCATTGTTATATGTTGTCCTGATTCTATAGGGGATTCACCAAGCTTAGGGTATCAGACACCTTCTTTTTTGTTTTTCACCCCAAGTCAAATGGTCAAACCTATAGAGTTAGCCTAGAAAATCTCATGGAAGTTGTCCACAGACATATCCACTTTCAAGTGTTAGTTTGGGTTCCAGTCTATACTGTTTTTGGTCCTTAAAGTCGAGATCAGTGTTCCATCATCTTGTTTCAGGGGTTTGTTTGAAATATCAGTAGCTCAGTGTTCTGCTCTTTGCCAGCGACCTTTCTCAGTGGAAAAATTCATTCCTCAGCATTCTTACGTGAGGCTCGAAATAAAATGGCAGAGAGTATGCAAGCTTGTAAACTTGAGAAGGTGGGTTTGTCTTTGTACAAACCTTGCAAATGTCACAGCTGCATTAACTATGCTGAGGCCTTAAGGAGTGACAGACAGCAGATTGAAAAAATAATGTTGTGTCAACAAGATGAATAGATAAATTCCAGGTTCATATTTTACAATACCTTTAATCATTTTCAGATAACTTGATTTGTTTTATTGAATATGTTGAGTAAAACCTTGTACTAGTTTTGCTATCAGATATCATAACTACAGGACTTATGGGCATGACTGTACTGTATATATGTTAAAGTGCTGGTCCATAGCACACTGCACACACATTCAATTACACTGTAAGTGTAGGTTGTTGTAGGTTAGGTTTTCACCCTCTCTGTGTTCGGGGCCGTGTTGTGTACATACAGTGCCGTACATCCTATACATGGTCATCAGACCCCTCGTGATTTTGAGAAACGGCAGGACACTCAACCCCGCACATTTAATTATTCAATAACACCTCGCTACGAAGACCTCCTCATAATAGCACAGAGATGCTTAGGCATTCAGACACTAATGTGATAATCAGGGCATCACTGATCTGAGCTCTACAGACTTCCCTCTGCTCCTTCACTGGAGTCGATCTGCACCCTGACTGCCATTACTGCAAGTTATTACCGTAAGTTATAACATTTACATTTATGTTACATCTACATTCAATATACTTTTTATGCAAATTGATTTACAACTAATTGTAAACTCCTTCGCGAGTACTAGCACTTGCACCATTTCCCGTGTTAAGTGCTAGTACTAGTACTGCTTTTTCCTAAAGATAAATTGTATATTATTAGGTACTGGTCAAAATTAGATGTAAACAATGGTGTGTAAGTACATCTTAAAAATAAAATAAAATGTGTACGACTGAAAATATCCTTCTTCAAGCATTATTGTGATGACTTTCGTATTTGAGTTAAGGTAGATCTAAATTCTCAGGAAAGAACTCATTAGCACTTCTATGGCTTACTAACTTGAATATAAATTATCATCTGGTCCTTAATTCTCTGGCATTTATATGTATGGGTTCCATATGATTTTTAAAAAGGGCTACTTTGGAAACCTTTGTGAACATTACTATACAAAAGGAGGCAATAAACTGGCACATTTGTTAAAAGTAAACTGCTGTTACGGTTATATATTTATTATTTTGTACTGTAGAGTAGCACAGTTTCTGTTATCTGTTATCAAATGGAGCTTTTTTTATTCTCCGAATATAAACTGAGAAATACTATGAATTGTATGTTATGCAAATGAAAGATGTGGAGGGAAAAACTGATAAGAAAAAAACCAAGATGTAAATAATACTATAGTAATACTATAATAGTGAGAGTCCTACTGGTTTTGCACACTCTTTATTAGGATAGTGTGTGATTTTTTTTTGGTCATAGCTTCCCTGAATGTCTGCAGCATAAGAAGGTGTATCTCTTTAACAGCATTAGGTTTAAGATAGTATAGAGCATTAAGATCCTTTAATCACTGCAACCGCAGGTCCAGTGAAACCTGACTCATCCTATTCAGAGGCAACCTGAGCCTAAAATATCCTGCTCTGTAGGCTGCCTTCGTCTAGTGGGTTGAAGCCGGACATTTCATTCATATTTCCCTTTTCTTACATCTTTGTCTGCTTTCCGGAGGCTCTGCTTTTAACGAAATTGCTTCACAGTCGAGGACTAAATTCTAATTCTACTGGATTTGACCTCAGGACATTTTTCTTTTGCATTCATGAGGTGTGAGAGTTTCAGTGAATCAGTTTCACAACAGAGTGACTGTGATTTTATTACACTCGATCCATGAATCCGCATTAGAGTTTAGGACACTGACAGACAACTGAATGCAGTGTTCAGTAGCACACTGAACTCTTCCTAATTCCTAGCTTTTACAGTCCTTAGACATGTGTGTATCATTCTTCTTTTTAATTCCCAGATCACAATAAATACCCAGATTTCTAATTACACTTTACAAATTTACCCTAATACTGTAGTTGTAGAAATACTACATGGCTTTTTTTTTCCAACTTTTTACATTTTTAACCTTTTTTTTTATTTTTAATTTTGTTATGGAAAATACAATACTGTTATATAGTGATTTCTTTAAAGAGGTAAAAGGATTTAAATAAATGTAAATAAATGTACTGTAATGAAAGAGCTATGTATTGACCAAGTTCCTGTTGTTCCAATGAGGCAGAATACAATTTATTTTAAGTTTGTAAAGTTCTTTACAAATACACAGTCATGTTACCTCATTTTCTAGTTTTCTACTTCTACTTCTAGTTCTTAAGACCATTGCACACCAAAACACATGGTAATAATAATAATAATAATAATAATAATAATAATAATAATAATAATCATGTGGCATAGTGTGATAAAGTGTAGTGACTATTGTTTTTTATTCCTCTCAAAAAACAGCAATTTGGCCACAACTGCATTTTTTTTTATTTATTAAAGAATGATGTCACATGACATTTTATCCATGTATAGTTTCATTTAATGTTGTGGAACATCAGTGAAACAAGTTAGTTCCTCTTCTCACTTACGTTACAGCAGCTATAAACAGTCTTTCCCTCTCCAGCCTCTCTTTCTTCTCTGTCTTGAAGTTAATAAGACAAAAAAATGCAGCTTGTCTTGTTACTGAGAAATCGCAAAGTGTAAACTCCTCTGTCCTGAAGATGTCGGAAAATTTAAAGTTACAGCTTTACCTCTGACTGTTACAAAGCACTGACACTGGAGACTCCTTCCGTAAATGTTAAATAAACTTCTCCTTCCCGAAAACTTCAACACATTGATCAGTACACACATCTTTTTAATCCGTTTATGTCGAGTGTCCGTTGTACGAGTCTCAGTGAAAGAGCTGTTACTATAGAAACGATAACGTATTGGAACGAGTGCTGTGATGTAATGCAGGAGGCGTCGGATGCAACTGCAGACTTTATTAAAGAAACGTGCAGTAAGAAACCAAAACCGTGAAAACAGGAATCAGAACTAGATCAGAGAATATACAAACAATAACCGGGGCTGTGGACCAGACGACGACACACGAGGATGACAACAACAGAAGCTTTACAAAGAAACACACAGAAGCTAGAACTTAAATAGGGGTGCTGATTAGGGGTAACACAAACAGGTGTGAGGGCATGGGGAGACATGTGACAGGGTCATGTGACATGCTGGGGCTGATGGGTGATGTAGTCGAGCGCAAGTTTGGCATAACCCTGACAAGTCAATTAATGGACCCACAGATTTGGAAAACATGGTTGGATTCCATCGGCTTATTCAATAGCTTAAACTTGAATAGTATTAGAGTCTCTACTGGAAATACTGGCACCCCACATTATATATATTAAAAAAAACCACACACACACAAACTCCTAGGCCCTCATAGTTAACTAGAGATGATGTGCTTAGGAATGTTTTCTAATTGGTCCATCAAAAAATGAAACTTGGCTTTTATTTGGTCTTTGCCAAAGACTTTGTCCGTGATTTTTGGACTAAATCTGCTATAAATACTTTATATATACATTCTACAGCATCTGAATATCTGAATACACTGTGGCCAATTATATTCTGTGGAGAATTGTATGGTGATATACATTTTATATATGCTTGCTATGTCATGTTCTATAGCTTTATGAGTCAGAGGACCATCTTCTTCCACCGGAGATCATTCTGATAGAAGAGGAAAGGACACCGTTTGGGACAGAAGGTCATCATCTAAACGCTACTGAGCAGTCCAGTGAGCAAAGTTGTAACACTGCTATGGAGAACAGCAAGGTAATAAACACAAGAACAATATTACCTTTCCTTTCAAAGGAAGAGCATTTACAAATAGGCATGTCCTGATATAAATAATAAACATTTTTATCACGGTTTATGATATTTGCTTGATACTAAACTCAAGGCGGTACATGTGCATTAGGCTCATAGCTGGCAAGCCTTGTAGCTTTTTAACACTCAAAAGACAGACTCTTATTTCTTGTGTTTGTGCTGTGTTCCTAGCAGCCGGTGAAAGAGGTTCCTCCTCAGCCGCGTCTCTATCCATCAAGCCCTGATTCTTCAGCCTCACAATCCACTAGAACTGGAATCAGCTCCGTTCAACATGTCCAATTGGCATCAGCAGGTCAGAGATTTCATCTAAGCTTTGCAATCAATTTGAAATTCTCATGAATTTTCAGTAACATACTATAGAGAAGCATCATCAGTCAGGACACTATATGGCCAAAAGACTGCACCCCAGACCTCCTCGCCCAACATCAACGTCTGGACTCACTAATGCTCTTGTAGCTGAATGAACACAAATCCCCACAGTCACGCTCCAAAATCTAGTGGAAAGCCTTCCCAGAAGAGTGGAGCTTACGATAACAGCAAAGGGGGAATAACTCAATATTATATGGTATTATGGTTATATGGTATAATATAATATTATATTATATGGTTTTGGCCCATGGTTTTGGAATGGGATGTTTGGTACTCATACCTTTGGCCATACAGTTTAATTTGTCATCACTGGAACCTTATTGTATCATTTAAAAATTTTAGTTTTAAATTTTCTGACCATAAAATGGATTCTGATTCCCTATGTTTGTTCATGCAGTTGTGTCCACCATGAGAAAGTGCCCAGAGGAAAGCGAGGCATCGGTGCCTCAGATGAAGTCCATAAGATCCTGGAGACATGCAGGAATAACGGCAGTCTTTACTGGACATGGGGTGAATATGTTTGTCGACTGCAGTTTTTAAATGGAATGCTTCAGCCAAAAAAATCAGATATTCCTTTTACTTCAAATATAATGGACCAACTTAGACATGCACTGGAGCTCCGAGGTTAATGTAGCGGACGAGTTAAGGAAGTCTATCTCATGCACAATCATGTCTGTAAAATTCACAAAGACTTGCTGATGGAGTTTAGTAGTAGTACAGTAGTCACAGTAGGAATTCCTGTCAACTATAAACTTCAAAAGATCACCATGATTTACCATGTACCTGAACGCTAGAATTCGATGGGCTGCCTTTTTTTAGACAGCCAGAGTACTTTCTTTTGTCACTCCAAGTCAACAAGTGATCAACAAGTGGTTAATTGGTGGTCATGCACTCAGCATTTTTCAACACATCCACACGCATGTGCTTATAAAAAAACAAGAGGGAAGCAAATACAGCTTGGCTGATCAGCTACATTTGAGATCTGTAGGTGATCCAAACAGAACAAAAGAGTTATTATAGTTTTTATTCTCAACTTTGTTTTTTGTAGAAAGGTGAAAATGGAATGGTCGCGCTCCCAGCAGAGGAGGTGAATCTCGCTGATATAGACTCATTGGTTCCTACACATGATGAACATGGAAGGCCTATTGCAGAATGGAAGAGGCAAGTGATGGTGCGTAAACTTCAAGCAAGGCTTCAGGATGATGAAGACCAATGGAGAAAGGTAGGCATCATCTCCAGCTCTCCAAGTGACCCAACATTATTCCCCCCCACACAGAAAAACATATACTTCACAAAATCCAACACTTCATTGATATAAACAGTGTCTTCCCTACTTGAGTTGATCAGGAGCCCTTCTTTTCAATTGTTTGAAGGCCTCAGACAAATGGACCCACATACATTATCATCCTCACTGGACACTCTTGAATTATGGTTCACTCATTCCAACATCAGATTTACAAATCAAATAATTACTCACAATCTCTGATAGATAGTCATTTGTTATGCTTTCATTCCTGCCAGGACGACAAAGCTATGGATGGCTGGAGATACTCCAAGGTTCACAATGCTATTTTGGGCCCCTTCGGCGAGTTGCTAACGGAAGATGACTTGGTGTATTTGGAGGGACAGATTGAGACCGTTTCCCTGCAGAAAAAGTGTCAGGCCTATGAGCTGGAGTTAACGCGTCTGGCCAAGCAACTCCAAACTCTCTTACCTGCTCCCATTGTTAACATCACCATCAACACTCAGTTTCAGCAGAAGCCGGAGGTGGTGGACACTCTTGCACTTCCCGTCTGGTGCAACCGTATCTCGGGCATCGTGAAGAGCATGTCCCTGCTACTGAACAACCTCTCAGACAAAAGCATAGAGGACGGTATCTCCAAAATGCCCAACAAAGAACTGGCATCAGTGTTCTCAACCCAGCCAGAAAGGCATAGGGGCAAGCGAGAGAAGGTGGAAATGGAGATCCAGCTCTCAGGTGTTTCTGTGAGGAATCTGAGGTCCACCTTTGAAGGTCAGATTGGGAACATCTATCCATTTTCAGGGATGTTAAACAACATGTCTAAGTCCAATCCCAAGCAGCAGAATGTGTCTAATCCCTCACAAACAGGGGTTTTCCTCAATCAAGACCTCAATCTTGTTAATGACTGCAGCCTAAATTGCAAACATACCACCAGCGAGGAACCAGCTAAGGTTCTGGAGACCACCAGCTTGCGCAAAGAGCGAATCGTTGTCTTGTTCTTGGGCCACTGGAAAAAGTCTGCCTATGCAATCTCAATGAGAGCTAAAATGAAACAAGAACTAGATACGCACAGATCAGCTGAGACTTGCATCAAAGGTCACAGTGTGCAGACTCCAGTCCCTCAGTCGACCGGTGGCTCCCTGTATCATCTTTACAGACAAAGGACAGCTATAGACAAAATGATTCGCAACTGGAGGGCCATCAACTCAGGGGTTCCCTCACGCCAGATCCGGAACCTCCAGAGAAAGACGGTCACTTATTCCCCTGAGCACTTCCTCCCTCGAGTAGATGGTGCACCCGTGCCTTATGAAAGCTTGACCCTTGACTTGTTCATGCTGGGGTACTTCCACATCCTGGAGCAGGACCTGCCCGCTGATGAGCGCAAAATGAGACACCTGCTCTGCTTTGAAGTATTTGACCACGTGGGCGACTTCCCATGGGAGACAGTTAGAGATTTCCATCGGGCTGTCCTGAGAGACATAGAGGACGGGAAAAGGCAATGGAAAGACGGCTTCGAAGACATCAAGGCCCGTTTCTTTGGGACAAAAACAAAGGTCCCGGCCAGCAGGTCTTTGAAGGACTCTGAGGCTAGGACAGTTCCTAGAGTCATGGTTGAGGATGTTGTGCAAGCTGAGGGAAGCCACAGGGCAGATGGGAGCGCAGACTGGACATATTTTACTAATGATGAAATCTGTAAATACATTGACCGTAGCTTTGTTTTCTGGAAGGAGAAAGAAGCAGAGTTGTTTGACTTTGAACATTAGTGTTTGGTTTGGATTGTTCTGTTATTAATGTTACTAATATGCTTTGAACTGCAGATGAACTGTATGCTTGTGTTGCTGTTGGTATTTAGACTTGTATGAAGATTGTAATAAGATAACCCTTCACATGACTTTGAAATTACTGAAATGTCACATGAAATGCCACAACACATTCAGCAGCCTAAATATTTTTGATACTGTTAGAACATGGTGCAAAGAGTATAATCTTTGACAAGCTTGTATTGTAGTTGCTTCTAAATACTGTACCTGATACTTCCTTGCCTACTCGATGCTACATTTTTCAAACTATGAACCGAAAAAGCAGCTTCCATCAAGTCTTCCATTATTAAGGACATATTGAATAATGAATGCCTTCAGAGATACTGAAGACAACATGAAACTGAAAATTTGAAAGCATTTTTATGCGACATGATACATTTTCAAATGAAATGGCATATTTGGATAGGTTTTAATCATGCAAAATCTGACCAAGGACACAAGCTAACAAGGTAAAGGTCAGCTTTGATTTCAGGTTGTCTTTAGGGAGTAAGGAGAGAAGAGGTTTTGATAAATATTAATTACTGTATCTTTGTAATCACAGTGTGTCCTGTTTGTGTAAGACCAGTGACAGACGATACTGTGCAATGAGTCATCAGTAAGTGACACTGCTTCAAAGTGATGTTTCAGTGAACAAGAATGTCTCATTTGGAATACATTTGGTGTTAAATTGTCTGACCTCACATCCTGTCATTGCATCCTCACAAGGAGGAACTAAGGCTGAACAAATTTGTCAAACAAAGAAATAAATACTAATTTATTTTTAGTATTTTAGAAAAATAAAGAGCTCATATGGCTTGTTAGAAAAAGTATGTGAATGAAACATAACATCATACTGGTATGTCAATGTAAACATAAATTTTGGTTTGAAATATTAAAATTGTTGTCACCAATTCACTAACAGTAGTAGCCTTGGTGTGTTTACATGTATGGGGTTTATTATATTATCAGAAGTATATAGGGCTTTTATAATAAACTGCAGCTCCACATAGTGGCCATGCAGAATAAAGCACAATCTAATTGCCACTGGAAGGTAATGACTTGGCTTGACTGATTTGTTGCCACCATATTGGTTATGGAGATAATTTTTTTTTTTTTGCAATGATATTATGAAAAATTAAGAATTCAGTTTTCAGCACATTTTATATCAGCTCAGAGCTTCTCCTGTTTTAAGATGATGTTAAATGTCATTACACTAAAGTGCTGTTGAATTCTCAAATGGCTAGAAAGTCTTGATTAAGTTTACATTAATGATCTTGTTCTAATATGTTATCATTTCTATAGTAACAGCTTACTCACATGGGAAATGTTCCACATAAACAGATCTAAAAAATGTGTGTAATCATTAATATGGTGAAGTTTTCTGTAAGAAGACTTTTATTTAACATTTATGGAAAGAGTCCAGGGAGAGATAAAGCTGTAACTTTACGGTTTCTAACACTTTCAGGACTGAGGAGTTATTGCTTTGTGGTTTCTCTGTAACATGACAAGTTGCTTATTTATTTCTTATTATCTTCAAGAGAAAGAAGAAGAAAGGCTGGTAAGGACTTGTTGAACATCCCATTCCAGATTTATTCCCCCTGTGTTTGCTGTTATAATGAGCTCCACTCTTCTGGGAAGGCTT
>CM075016.1:22957267-22968049 GCA_037576675.1 Pangasius sanitwongsei | reverse complement strand
CCCCCCCCCCCCCCCCCCCCCCCCCCCCCCCCCCCCCCCCCCCCCCCCCCCCCCCCCCCCCCCCCCCCCCCATATACTTTCTAGAGAGAAGCTAATTGGATAAAGAAAGCAAACTTCACACACGTCTGATTGTTTCTGAAGCCATGAGGAGTTTTTGCATCTGTAGCATCAGTAATAATTTCTCTTGTTTTGTGTTTCAGTTGGAAAAACATCCCTGATAACACGATTCATGTATGACAGCTTCGACAACACTTATCAGGTACGCTGTAAAATCCACGCTGCTCTCCGGATGTCCGTCGTCTCAGACATCACTGACGTGCTGTTTTTCTGTCTGTAGGCAACCATTGGGATCGACTTCTTATCGAAAACCATGTACCTGGAAGATCGAACGGTAAGAGTGAGCTCGTTTCTGTGTGTAGGCAAGTGCCAGTATAATCCATTACAGGATACACCGCAATATTCATATGTTTTATTAACATAGCTCCACCCCCTCTTACTATAAATCATAGCTCCACCCCCTCTTACTATAAATCATAGCTCCACCCCCATCACTATAAATCATAGCTCCACCCCCTCTTACTATAAATCATAGCTACACCCCTCTTACTATAAATCATAGCTCCACCCCCATCACTATAAATCACAGCTCTACACTCTGTCACTATAAATCATAGCTCCACCCTCTGTCACTATAACTTGTAGCTCCACCCCATCACTATAAATCGTAGCTCCACCCCCTATCACTATAAATTGTATTTCCACCCACTGTCAGTGTAAATCATAGCTCCACCCCGTCACTATATAAATCACATCCCTACCCCCATCACTTTAAATCGTAGCTCCACCATCACTATAAATCGTATCCCCACCCCCTGTCACTATAAATCCTAGCTCCACCCCTTGTCGATGTAAATCGTAGCTCCACCCCGTCACTATAAATCCTAGCTCCACCCCCTGTCGCTGTAAATTGTAGCTCCACCCCATCACTATAAATTGTAGCTCCACCCCGTCACTATAAATCGTAGCTCCACCCCATCACTATAAATCATAGTGACTATAAATCGTAGCTCCACCCCCTGTCACTATAAATCCTAGCTCCACCCCCTGTCGATGTAAATCGTAGCTCCACCCCATCACTATAAATTGTAGCTCCACCCCCTGTCACTATATCAATCCTAGCTCCACCCCCTGTGGCTGTAAATTGTAGCTCCACCCTGTCACTATAAATCATAGCTCCACCCCCTGTCACTATAAATCCTAGCTCCATGATGCTTAACCTAATGATTACTAGCTAATGCCAACAGCTAATGCAAGGATCATGGGAAAAAACAGGAAAGACACACAAAGTTGACCGTGACAGCTTATAACACAAAGCCAGTAGCTCTGGTTTTAAGTCAGTAAATGGCTAATTGTCTATCTCATAGCTTTTTCTTTTCATTTTATTTCATCTTACTATCATATTTGTGTTTGTAGACAGGCATTTGTTCCAACGATTAACTGAGGAATAAAACACTCAGTGTCAGGCTGCTGTAGATAAATAATCAACAACAGGGTTGAAGTGGATGAAGTGAAGTTGATTATTTTTGATATTATATTTGTCAGGTGCCTAGCAACAAAGTTCTCATGACTTTAGCCAGTTAAATGACAAACATATTCTGTGTTCATCTTCCCATGTTACAGTAACAAATTCACAAGTTGCGTTTAAACAGACCAGCTCTTTACACAGCGTAGCTAGCGCCTGATTACATGTAAACAAATGTCACGTTATATGAAGCTAAATGCCAAATAAGACACAACTAAAATGGCACAGTAGGTACAGACACTGGACTTCATTCATCAGTCTTTGAGTAAAGTTGTGTGTAAATGTTCATTTAAGCCAAACCAAACTAAAATTTCTGCCGGGTTTGCAAAAGTTTCAGAAGTTTCACAACTGATTTGCGTTTGGTGACAAAAGTCCATAAAAAGGACAAGTTCACAGAATGTAAAGCGCAAAATGGCGACTAAACAGCCAAAAAAAGAAGAATTTCTCTGAAGCAGAAGTTGAAGTACTTTTGATTGACATCTACGAGAATAAATAATATTATTTAGCAGCATATTCAGTGAAGTCACAGCACCTGAAAAGCCCAAAATACGTAGAGAAATTACAGAGGTGAACTCAGTGTCGTCCATCCAGCGCAGTATAATTGCAGTCAAAAGAAAATCGTTTCACACAAAACCTAAACATAGAGTTTCTCTGCTAGCGGGGGGGCCAAACCATGACAAAGCTTTTTAAATGGACCAGATACAAACAGAATCGACTTATAAGCCGGCTTTTATCCTGAGAAAAAAAATCATAGCGGTCTCTAAATATCCCTCGCCTCCTAAGGGCATCATGCTCTAACTCTTCAAGTAATATCAATTCTACACCGCCTACTGGCCCCCATCTGCGCAAAGCCTGGCCCCGCCCTCCTTTTACACGCCCGCATTTCACTTCAACTGAACAACGAGCCTTATTTATCTTACAATAGATTTAGTTGACTTGCTGTCTTTTTTAATATACTATATAGGTAATATTTCCTTAATGTCATTTAGGCTCATATGAAACGAGGGGTCTAAAAATATTTGTGTGTATTTGAAATAAATAATCTTAAATAAATAAATTTTAAATAATAAATAAATTTGACCTTGACAGCGTAATTCGCATATAAAAATGCAGTAACTCTTTGCAAATTGTACAAAACCGATCAAGTCGAGGTTTACATTAGGTAGTCTTCTTATGCATAAATTTACACATGAGCATGAATAGGATACAAAAGTTTTTCCAATTATATACAGGATTTTTATGAGATTTTTATCAAATTTTGTATTTGCGTATGCTTTTATTTTACATTTGTGTAAATGCTTATATGAAATATTTACGCATAAATCTGTTCATATCCAGCTTGATAAATGAGGCCCATTGAGTGCTAGCTAAAGTGTCCATTTATTTCAAAAATGCCACCCAAAGCCATAGAGTTACGATACTGTGATAATATCATAAACCTTGAGGTTTAATAAAAGGTTAGGCAGTGTGAAAATTGAATATCATTTCATGAGTACTGATATACATACATGTGTGGAATCCATGTGGATGTGGATGTGGACCTAAGCACCGGTTTGAGAAACACTCGTCTAAATGTTACGTGGTGCTGCAGGTGAGGTTACAGCTGTGGGACACGGCGGGTCAGGAGCGCTTCAGGAGCCTCATCCCCAGCTACATACGAGACTCTACCGTGGCCGTGGTGGTGTACGACATCACAAGTGAGACACAAACACACACACACAGTTGAACAATAGACCCCAACATGAAATAGATTAAAATCTCATTATTTTAATATCACCGATATGTTTCCATTAGATTCTCAGTATTTCAGCAGATACAGTTCAGGCTAGTGTAGCTAACAAATAATGGAAGTCTGGTTCACCCAAAATCCTTTGTCACATCCAGTTCCTCAGTGATGTTGATGTGGTTTAGGACACTGTGAGACTTCCTGTCATCTTTAAACTAAACTTCACAGTGTGGCTGAACAATGGAGAGATGTTTATGGGGCCGTCGGTAGCTGAGGGTCTGTCACGTCCACCATGCGCAATTCCTCCCTAGACCACCAGAGTGCACCCTCACTCATTTTTTAATTTCTGCTTTTGTTGTCTGCCTGACTTCCTGTGTTTGTGCACACCTGTTTTGTGTTTCCTTATGTATTGACCCTAATTCTGTTCTGTTATCCCTCCTTAGTTGTGAAGCATTGTGTGTAGTTTGTATCGTTGCTGTTATATTGCTGTTATTTTGTATTTGTACCGTGAGCGGTTTTTGTGGTTTTCATGTTGAGTTTTTTTTTTTCTTTTCTTTGCCTCGCCTCACCTTGCCTCGCTTTGCCTCAGTCTAGTCCTATGTTTTAGTTTTTCTAGTTTTTGGTTCTCTTTTGTCTTTTGTTTGTTAGTTTTAGTTGTTTATGATTAAAGACTTCTGCAATTGCATCCAACGTCCTGGGATTCCCTGACAGTGTTGCTCCACCCACCAGTGTTTGAAGGGAGGAACTGAAACAGAAAGCAGCTGCTGTTTTACAAAACTGTTTATCTTAGAAGTGATATTCTATAGTGAGCTACATTATTCTTGCAGGTTCGGTGCAGAACTGAAAAAGAGAATAGCATGACTGAGTATATTTAGGGTAATTCTGCTGTACGGGTTTCATCAAGATAAACATTTCGAACACAAATCTCACAAATTGTGAACGAAACCCTTGGTGGTGTTGGAATGCTTAACACAGCGCGCTCTCTAGCAGCTGATTCAGCACCTTTATTCCAAATAATTAGATGAAAATTTCTGTGATCACATGTCTACACGTTATCAGTAGCAGAATGTTGTCACTTTATTGCATTGTAGCACTACTGTAAGAGAAGCTATCATATAAATCCGACTTGGAGCACACATAAATATAATATTTTTGACCAAGATTTTTTGACATCATCACAGTTTACAGATTACAAATGTTGTAAACTGGACCGTGTGCTGAATTGTCCCCTGAGCGTATTCCCTGTTAGCGTGACTCTGACGTTGTTGCTCCTTCTGTTTTCAGATGTGAATTCCTTCCAGCTGACCTCCAAATGGATCGACGATGTCAGGACGGAGAGAGGAAGTGACGTCATCATCATGCTGGTCGGCAATAAGACAGACTTGGAGGAGAAGAGGTTCAGCTCTCAGATTTGCATTAGTGAATTTCACGGCTGTTTTATTAACAAGCTGAGCTACGAACATGGGTTTATGGAGGATTTCCGTCTTTCACACGAGAGAATTCGCCGTCTGTTTAAGCGTTTGCCTTAATGAACGTGTGATTTAGGAGGTTTCTACCAAATAAGTGCAAAACAGTGGGCGGAGTCAATGCAAATGCATGCAGTGTGATTTAGCCCAATGATTTAAAACTCACTTCTGGAACAGCGTTTGTGTGTAAATTAATACAACTGAATGGCAGGTATTAAATTTGCGGAAGCCCGTTTCTGCCATTTTAACGCAAAATATCTCCCAAAGGTTTATTATTTTTGTAGAATACCATGTCCCATAATGTTTTATTCCTTTTTTACTACAGCAATTTGCCAATGATTACATTTTTTTCTATTTATTAAAGAGTACTTCGTATTTTTTTTCCATTTACAGTTACATTTAATGTTGTCCAACATCCAAAAAACGAGTTCTCTCTTATGTTATAGCAGCTATAAGCAGTCGTTCCCTCACCTGCTTCTCTTTTTTCTCTCTTTTAAAGTTAATAAGACAAAAAAAACGCAGCTTATCATGTTACAGAGAAACAGCAACTTCTGTTACAGTTTTATCAAAACACTGACACTGGAGACTCCTTCCATAAATGTTAAAATTAACATGTCTCCTTACAGAAAACTTCACCATATCAGTGATTATTTTAATCCATTTATTATTAGTGGAGCGTCCTCCATACACGTCCCTGTGAATCAGCTGTTGCTATAGCAACGATAACGTAACGTCTGATAACCGCTGCACTACTATCAGAGCTGCTGTTATAGAAAATTAATCAACACCTTCTGACCAATCAGAATCCAGGATTCAGCAGCGCTGTGGTGTAGGTTTTAATAATGAGAAGGTTTTGTGAAATTCTGATCTACCTCATATGATATTACCTCGTCATTGTAGAAAATCATCCGATGAAGCATTTAAATCGCATCTGAGAAAGTTCTCTTGACGTTTATATTAAGAACAGACACACTTTCTTGTCCACAGTGTTTCATATTGTAGCAAGATTTTTGACGCATCTCATCGCTGTTAATCTCCATAATACCAGTGTTTCAGTTTCACTCTTCTGGGAGTCACTTTGAGATCTGAACTTGTGTCGCTATTTAAAGGTGCAATAGCTGATTTCTTTTCTTACTAACTCCATGGGCATCCTGTCAGTCATTTTATAGCCACGCCCTCACACTCCTGCACTTCGCCCACTCCTGCTACCATACGCGTTAATACGCTTATTACGAAGAAAAAAAGGACAGCGACTGAACTTGTTAACATTGTCCTAAATCATCAGGAGCTGGATTTTGAGTGTTTATAACGTTATATAGTGCGCTTGAAAGTGATGTCATGACAATCCTGGGTGGGTGGGAACTGTGGGACGGGCTCAGAAAATGCTTCAGATCTTATTCATCTCCACCTACTTAACCGAGAGAGACCTAATCTTGACAAATTTTGAGAAATCCTACATAATGCGCAATTTAAACCATTAAACACATGCAAAAAAAAACTAATTTACATACTGGATACTCCTCCTACTTCATGTGACGTCATTTACGCAACTATTATAAATAATAAATCAGCTGGAACACTTCCTACTATCTGCACATGCAATTTAGTCTTTTTAACTGAGAGCTTAAGTAAATCAGGGCCTTGATTTCAGAGCCTTCACTCTGAAACTTTACTTTCTTCATAGCTGCTGAAATGTAAAGAGGTGTTTAAGTGATTTATGTATTTTCTGATATTTTTTATGCCCCATATCTCAGACAAATCTCGATCGAGGAAGGCGAGCAGAGGGCTAAAGAGCTGAACGTGATGTTCATTGAGACGAGCGCTAAAACCGGCAGCAATGTGAAACAGGTGAGGCTCTTTATTCTCACTCGGGCTGCATGTTCTTAATAAACAGCATTATTCCGCTCAGGAATGAAGTCATTTTATTATTTCTCATTGTGTGTTATGAGCCAAGTACATATGTATATAAATATAACAGTTAAAAGCATAGAAATGTGGAGCCTGTGATTTAATGCACCAGTGTGTGATGTGGATCAGCTGACTCTCTCACAGCACTAATCTCGATAAAAACCCGCTTTTATTTCTAAATTATTTTATTTCCATGAGTGTGTTACTCGCTTTTAATTATTTAATTTTAAATAACATTTTAATTAATTGAAAACTGCTTTATAAATGAAATCTGTTATTATTATTATTAATGTACAGATATGAGAATTGATTTAGCTAAAGACTCAGCACAGTTTTAGCTAAGATGGTTTATTGTGGGTCTCTCTTTGTGTCTCTTTCTTTCTTTCTTTCTTTCTTTGTCTCTCACTGTCTCTCTTTTTCTCGATGTCTATCTCTCACTGTCTGCCTGTCTGTCTCTCTGTCTCTCTTTTTTTTTCAATGTCTGTCCACTCTTTCTGTCTCTCTCTGTCTATTTCTCTCTCTCTGTCTCTCTCTCTCATTATCTGTCTGTCCGTCTCTGTCTTTCTTCTCAGTTGTTTCGGCGAGTGGCTGCTGCTCTGCCCGGAATGGAGAATCTGGATGAGACGAATAAGGAGGGCAGTATCCTTTTACACAGCTGATATTGAAATAAAAAAAAAAATGTTGTTATTATAAAACATTTTACATCATAATTTCCAGTGCACTATGTGCGCATCATTCGCAGTAAAGGAGTAGAGGTGTGTGTGTGTTAAGTGCGGTAAAGGAGGCGTGGCCTCTGTGCCTGTCAGTCCTAGTCAAGGAGGCGTGGTCATCACAATCCTTTTTTAACATTAACATTGAGCTGTTAACACTAACTCAGGTTTTATTCATCGTATTGCATTATAACAGCTCTAAATTATATAGTGCAAATCTACAGATTGACACATGAGGACGTTATTCCTCATATTCGTATTCATGTGGATATTCTCTTGGAAAGATAGATGCATATCGCTAGCATTTAGCAGCTGTTTTATGTTTAAAAAAGCAGATTATACATTTCCTTTAACGCCGAAACTCTCAGTGATTGACATCAAGCTGGACAAAGCCCAGGAGCCTCCTGCCAGTGAGAGCAGCTGCTCGTGTTAGTACAGCGCCCCCTCATGGACACCTCCACTCACACACCTGCTCGTTCTGTTGCTTCCTGTGGCTCGGCATCCCGACTGGACGCAGGCTTTCTACATCCGACTGAGCTTAAAGTGATTAAATCTCTCTCTCAAAAAAAAAAAAAAAATCACATCCATATTGTCGATCCAATAACAACATAATGTAAATAATTAAAACAAAGACGAGCTGTTAGAGTGATACAGGACAGCAAGGAAGTGACGCGATTATAATGTTTTGAGAAATGTTAAGTTCTCTTGTGTTTTGTAGTTTTCTACATCGAATGAGATTTGGAACAGGAAGTAACAGCAGTGCGTAGGGTCATTTCTTTATTCTTACAATGCATGTAGGCTGAGTTCTGGAGTCAGTCACATCTTCTGGTCCCCTGCATATCGTCAGCAACTACATAAAAGGCCTCAGATGGCCGCTCTAATCTTAATGATGCGATACGGAATCACCTTGCACCAAATGTATTATTTATTTCAACCAGTAATGAAATTCTCTTTCGCATGTTTTGTCTACTTTCGTAAATTAAAGTACAGTAGCACTGTTTGAAAAGACCCGATGCACTTTCATTAGCGCCGAGTGTCCATGCTGAGGTCTGCCACACTGTACTGTATTGTAAATAGTATTTCTATTATCATGAACACCCATCATTAGACGTGGTGTGTGTGTAAAATTACTTTTCGATATAATAAGGGCTTCACTCCGTTTCGTTCTCGCCCACAACATTAACGTTTTCCATTACATTTTCTTCTATTTCAGCTCCATGTCAGCTCCGATACTGAAGAACATAGACAAAGAGAACAGCTAAAATACTCAAAATTGTTCTTGATCACGCCCAAATATCAAGAGTAAATCAGTCAGTGATTAAGAATAAATGATAAACTCTACAATAATCCATTGCAATAAAATGGCAATGGTGGACCAGGAGACTCGTAGCTATGTTTCTGTTTATTTATCTTAAAAAAACTAAACAGTGTGTCAAAATTTGATTCAGTAGAGGTAAAAGAAGCAGGTAATATAGTCGTTAAATATTTGCGCATTCAGTACAGTCATGGCCATTTTTAGCTATAAGTGGTATAAACAGTGTCTTACGGCCTCCGAGCCTCCAGGGGGCCCCGTAAGATTTTACTGTAATAATATATTTTGCCAGTTGCTATCATGGGTCAGATACCCCTTGTGGTCTGCAACTTGACAGGTATGATTGGGGTGGTGGGGCAGTTCAGTGCTGGGTACACCTAACATACACGTTTATTCCGTCTTTTGTCAGAAGAAGGCTAGCTAAAGTAGCCAGCTAGCTAGCAACATGCCGCATACTTGCGTGTTTTTAATTTTACTCAAATATTGAGGATATATTGATGTGATTAGTGACTCTTGTTAAATATTTTATTTGTTCATTTAGTACAAACATTCACCAACTGAACTTTTTGTGTTTGGCTAAATTAGCCATCTAGAAATTACCTCCTGTAACTTTCGAGAGCTAGCTACATTAGCATTGTAATACATCATGGATTGTGAAGCTGAAAGCTGCTAGAACTGACTGAACAAAATTAACTCAAACACTGATGATGTCTTGTTTTATAACTTACCCATGAAGACAGGTAGTTTTTTAGTTCCTTTTTAAATTTAATTAAATTAATTTAGCTAGACTGTGCACTCATATAAAACTCTGCAAAAAATAAGGCAAGATTTTGGGAATACAGTCATTGAATATTTGCTAATTTGGTACAATGTTGTCTGTTTAGTCAAGTTAGCTAGCAATAATGTCCTGTGGTAACTGTAGCTAGTGAGCTAGATATGCATTGTGAACTTGAAGCTGCTAGTACTTAAGCTAAAGGCTAGTACATACACACTGCTCAAATATCAAGAGTGACTTGATATTAATGACTCACAAAAAGTCCAACTCAAAGAACCAAAATTTATAGCAACAACATAGCGACAGTGGACGACGTGAGTTTTCGGTACTTTTATTTTAGCTAAACATTGTGTTATGTGTAATTCTGGAAAAGTAAGACGGGAAATAAGTAATACATACGAGTTAAATACACAATGCCTAATAGGAACTTTAACTGGGAGCTAGTTAGCGTTTTATTTAAACATTCATCAAGAGATGTTAATTAAGCCTAAATTATTCATCAAGAGATGGCTCCAGTTAGCTAAAACATTCGGAGGCTATTTTAGCTAGCAAAATCATCATTGTCAGTTAGCTGAGTATAATAGATGTAAATTGTGAAAACTTACGATGAGTACACGGCAAATCTCAAGTTTTTACAAATTTTGTTTTATTGAAAAATACCCCTAATGTTTTAAAAAAAAAAAAAGTTTGAGACAAATACAGGCAAAACATGGCTAACTGTATCCTACAGCAACATTTACCTCAGGTTAGCATGAGCTACGATGTGCCTGAGTTAAAGGAAGATTTTAAGCTTTTTTTTTTTTTTTTTTTTTTTTTTTTTAAATATATAAAAACTTCCTCTGTTGTTGTATTTGCACTCTGACACACGGTGAGTGATCTTTTATGTTGCACTTTGTTTCAGTGTCATAAAGCTAAGAATTATGTAAAGATTAGCATCACATCGAGCGCACTGGAGTAAAACCAAGATGATCACTGTTTGTCAGATGAATGTTATGGTTCTTATGATCATGGAGAATGTACAGAAACATCGTGGCTCAAGTCCACGCTGTAATATTCAGGTCGTTGCACCGATATGTTAAAGGAATGTGAAATGTTTACTTACCGCAGTAGTAATAGTATCTTTAATATTTTATAATAATGTTGTCTTATGTTTACCTGAATGCACTGACACCACTGTGTGTGTATTGTATTGTGTGTGTATATGTGTGTGTATGTATGTGTATATATATATATATATATATATATATATATATATATAAAATTTAATTTTATCTATTTTATCACAGTTTGTTTAGTCAGTATA
>CM075016.1:22908430-22945809 GCA_037576675.1 Pangasius sanitwongsei | reverse complement strand
ATAGATAGATAGATAGATAGATAGATAGATAGATAGATAGAAACATGGGGAAGACAGATAGATAGATATTGAGAGAGAGAGAAGGGGAACAGAAGGAGATAGATAGATAGATAGATAGATAGATAGATAGATAGATAGATAGATAGATAGATAGATAGATAGAGAACAGAGGGAAATAGATAGATAGATAGATAGATAGATAGATAGATAGATAGATAGATAGATAGATAGATAGAAACATGGGGAAGACAGATAGATAGATATTGAGAGAGAGAGAAGGGGAACAGAAGGAGATAGATAGATAGATAGATAGATAGATAGATAGATAGATAGATAGATAGATAGATAGATAGATAGATAGCAAGGCAGAGATCGAGAGAGAGAACAAGACAGAGACAGAAGGGGAAGATAGATAGATAGATAGATAGATAGATAGATAGATAGATAGATACAGGCAGACAGACAGATACAGTAAGACAGAAAAAATGAGACAGAGCTTTAGCACTGCTTTGTTCACTATTTTGTGCGTGCGTGCGTGTGTGTGTGTGTGTGCGTGCGTGTGTGTGCGTGCGTGTGTGTGCGTGCGTGTGTGTGTGCGCGTGTGTGCGCGTGTGTGTGCGTGCGTTCAGGTGGAGCATAATGATGATGAGTGTGCAGTGTGTAAGGATGGTGGTGAGCTGATTTGCTGTGACGGATGTCCTCGAGCCTTTCACCTCACCTGCCTGGTGCCTCCACTCACTTCCATACCCAGGTGTCCAACACACACACACACACACTCACACACGTAAACAAACTTCATTTTATTATTCTATTATTCTATTATTATTATTCTATTAATCAAATTTATAAACAAACAATACTTATACATTGTAGTTGTCTTGGAATGTAACCATGACAATGATCATCAATAATAGTCTAGGCCAGATCTATATTTACACTTCCATCTAAAAATGCAAAAACTGTAATTCTAGGCTACTGTGTGTGTGTGTGTGTGTGTGTGTATAAAATTAAAAACAACAAGAACAGTGTGAGATGTAACCATAACAACAATAGCAACATAGCAATAATGATAAATTAATTGTTTAGAGTTTGTTTGTTTTAGCGGTTCGTGGCGCTGTAGGTTGTGTAACGGCAGCAGAGCGATGGCTGAGAAGACGTACACGTCTCTGCAGGTGCGTCAACAAACAGATGAACACTATTCCTGTCAGAACTGAACTACATCACGTTACGTATAGCTGAACATAAACATGATGTCATCGTTTCTCAGTCTCCTCCGCCTCCTCCTCCTCCTGCTCTAACAGAGAGCAGCTCCAACTCCACGATGGATTTCTCCTTCTTCTCTTCCACCTCACTGTCCACGCTCACCAGCAGCACGAGCACACAACCTGCAGCATTCCAGGTTCCAGCTTCAGTTACTGCAAAATAAACTAATCATGAAATGTACACAAAGTTCCTCTTACACCCCAAATGTAGACAATCAGCTGAGACATGCACTAGAGATATGAGGCTAATGTAGCTAAGAAGTAATGGAAGCTTATGGCCACCAGTTTAGCATTGTGCACACTGCACTGTCTAATTCAATAAATACAATCTCCAGCATCAGACTTTAGGCCACGCCTCCTACCTGAGACTGATGCAAAGTGACACCCATCTACATTTTTAGAAAACCTAGAACCCTTATGGTTTTTTGGGTTGTCCCTCTAGGGGAATCATTAAAGGTTCTACAACAATGTTTCCCTGTCAGTAAAGAGCCCTTTCAGAAACCTAAGAGCTCTCATTGATTCTTTGGGTTCTTTAAAAGTTCTGTGTAGAGCCCTTCAACAGAGCGCTTCCCTATCAGTAAGGGTTCCAAGAAGAACCATTTAGAAGGCTAAAAACCTTAATGATTTTTGGGTTGTTCTTCTTGGGGAGCCCTCAAAGTTTCCCAAGAAAAACCCTTTTAGAAAGCTAAGAGCTCTTAAGCATTCTTCAGTTGCCCCTCAAAGGAATCCTTCAAGGTTCAATCATTGACAGAATTTCCATTTCAGAAGAGGTTCCAAGAAGATCCCTTTTGGAAAGATTGGGGAACCCATAAGAATTCTTTGGTTGCACCAGTGTGGGACCCCTTAAAGGTTCTATGTAGAACCCTAAAGCAGAGTTTTACCCTAACAGAAAAGGTTCCAATATCTCTAGTAGAAAGGTAAGAACTTTTATGGATTCTTTTGTTGTCCCTCTGGGGGAACCCTTAAAAGTTCTAAAACAGAGTGTTATCAGTAAAGGCTTCAAGAAGAACCTTTTTATAAACCTACAAACCCTCAAGGATCATTTAGTTGTCTGTCTGACAGGAACCCTTAAAGGTTCTATGTAGAACCCTAAAACAGTATCTTTCCCTGTCATATAGGGTTCCAATAAGAACTCCAAAAACTCTTAAAGATTCTGTTTGTCCCTGTGGGGGAACCCTTAAAGATTCCCTGTCGAACCCTACAACAAAATGTTTCCTTATCAGAAAGTAGAACCATTTTAGAAACCTATGAGCCCTGAAGCCTCATTCAGTTGTCTCTCTTAAGGGAACCCTTAAAGATTCTATATAAAACTTACACCAAAGTGTTTCCATATCAGAAAACGTTCCAAGAAGAACCCTTAATGATGCTTCAGTTGTTTCTGTGTGGGAACCCTTGTTTCCCTATCAGAAAGAGTACCAATAAGAACCATTTTAGGAAGTTGTCCCTGTGAGGGAACCCTCATAGTCTCTACATAGAACCCTGTAACAGAGTCCCATTCCCAAAACCTTTATTGATTCTTAAGTTGGCTCTCAGGAGGAACCATTAAAGGTAATGTGCAGAACCCTACAACAGAGGTTTTCCTTCTAAAAAGGGAAGACTCCATGAAGAACTCCTTTAGGGTTCTTCCGTTCCTGAGAGTGATGCTCATGCCAAGTGACAGAAAATCTAGAACCCACAAAAAAAAAACTAAGAAGGACCATTTTAGGCAGTGAAGAACCCATAATTATCCAATGAACCTTTAAAAAAACCCTTTTTAGAGAGTGTGTGTGATCCCTCTTGAATATTTTGCCTCTGACGTCGACCATGTCTCTGCTGATTGATTAGATTAGATGAAGAGGGACGCGGTGTACTTTTCATACTTTTCCTTTTGCCAAGCTGCAGCTTTAAGAAAAAAATGAGTTCTGGCAGTTCTGAGAAGTTGCGAGAATAGTACAGAACTTTCAGGAAATTTTGTGGTTATAATCCTGTTCTTAGAACCCGGACTCGGAGCTGGTGGGCATCAGGAAGTGGTGTGGGATTTGCCACCTGAGCCGTGGAGAGCTGGTCGTCTGCCCTGAGTGTCTGCAGAGCTTCCACACACACTGCAACTTCCCCAAGTAACGCAGCATTCACATTAAACATTAATGTTCCGTTTTACTGTGTAGTCTTTAAATAAACGGATAGCATTGTGGAAAATACGGAGACCCTGAAGGGTATAAAACGGCATTAATGCTTGTTCCTGAGTCAAATTTCCACTTAAGTTTTTTAAGCAACAAAAAAAAAATTCCAGCATTAATTTGACTATTTTAGCTGTAAGATTAATTTTCTGTGCTTAACTGTTTTTTTTTTGTTTTTTTTTTTCGTTGTTGAGGCACACTGGGTGATGTATGAAAAAAAAATCAACACATAAAAAAGCATAAAAGCCAGCTAAATTTATGGATTTTGTGGCTAAATAACGTAGTTTTTTGTGATAGCTACTAGCTATTATGTTGTGAGATCTTTTTCAAAAAAACATCTGCCCCTTGTGGTTGAAACCGGTATGACATGCTAATAGTTAATGATGTGTTTATCTCTCCTGAATTTTATTCCAGATAATTGATGCTCATAAAGGAGGAAGAAATCGCTGCCCCTTGTGGCCAATAACACTAATAACACTCATTGATAGCCAGTTATTTCTTCATGCGTTATCCTTTTTGGAGCATCTCAACAGCTAAATAAAACAGTTATGAGAATTTTTTTTTTACAATTAAAATAGTAAAACTGATTATAGAAATTGTTTATTCACCAACTTATGTTACAGAAAAAGTAAATAATATATGAATTTGACTCAGGAACACACTTTTTTTTTTTGCGTTATCCTTTGGGATTCTCGTAAGTGAGACTAAAGATGGAGAGAGATTATAGACAGAATGTCACTAACACGTTACGAGTCTTTATGTAGGTTATTAGATGAATAATTTTATTTTGCCAGTGGGAGAGCGAGATGCAGGACATGTTCGAGATCTTGGGTGTCAACAGAGACGGAGGCAGCATCCAGAGCTGTGCAGGTACACACACACACACCCACACACACACAAATACACACACACACACACACACACATACACACACAAATACACACACACACATACACACAAATACACACAGCAGAGATCTGCCAGCAAACAGTTATACAATATACAATATACCACAATTTAAAAAAAAGGAGTTGCCAGGTCAGTGGTTTTCCCATAGAGTTGGACAACATTTGATTTATGGATTTCTTTTTTCTGTGGTTTAAAGGCTGAAAATTTTGAATACAAAATATTTATTATGTCAATAAGAATGTTATCAACATAAAATTGAAACAGGAAAAATGCTGTATGATAGAAATATTTTGCATAATATTGTAGTTAGTGTTATAGTATTGTAGATAGTATTGTAACTACAGTAAATGTATAATAAGTAAGGAATAAAGCACTGTGTGGTGCAGTTGTAATGAAATAATCAGTGATGGGGTGGTGTGATGAAGCGGAGTTATTGTTACCACCCCGTCCTTTAATAGCTAATATTATTCTTCTTATATCACAGCAATTTGCCAGCAATTACAATTTATTATTTATTAAAGGATGACGTCATTCCTTTTATCCATTTCTAGTTACATTTAATGTTGTGGAACGTTAGTGAAACAAATTCATTCCTGTTCTCACTTACGTTATAGCAGCTAGCAACAGACAAAAGAAACGCAGCTTGTCATGTTACAGAGAAACCGAAAAGCGTAAACTCCTCCATCAGAAGGTGAAGATGTTGGAAATCTTAGTTACAGATTTACCGTGCTGACACTGGAGACTCCTTCCATAAATGTTAAATAAGCACATTTCTCCTTATAGAATACTTCACCACCATACAAATCCATACAAATGAATGAGCTGTTACTATAGAAACAAGAACTTATCCAGAATTCAGTTAAAATTGTAAGTCACTTTTGCTACATGAATGTGTGTGTTGTGTGTCAGTGAACTGGTTTATTATTCTCTCAGGTATTCTTTATTTATTCCAATATATGCAATGATACAAGACCATGTTAGGACCTTGATGTTTAGGAAAACTGTACAGAGTTAAGTCTGCTTTATTAAAAAAAAAATATGTATAATGCTGCTTTCTAAATATTGGACAGTAGTTGTCATGATTTTGGAGTTTTGGAATTGGACTGGTTTTATTTATGGTTTTGTCACACAGAACTGACAATCCTAACTACTGTGTACTTTCCACACATTATCATCTTTATCAGTTGTGTTTGTGTTTCCAGATTGTCAGATGTCATTCTCATGATTGCATTTAACTAGTTAACAGAAGAGAAGAGTTTCTGAGCCTGGTGTCTGCCTCCTATCTTGTCCTCAGGTGGCTCAGTGTTGTGCGGATCAGGGATCGGTTCACTCTGAACAGCAGATCCTTAACAAAGATGAGCTGGACTCCTATGTGGGGGAGGTGAGAGAGCATGCGCACACACACACACACACACACACACACACACATTTATAATTGTCTCCAATTGCGCACACACTCCAAAGAAAACCTCCACACCACAATGCTGTCAATCCTACATTTTTGACCTACATAATTTGATCAAATAGGTTTTATTGTGTTTTCAAGTGACTACTAAACCCCAGAACAGCTTCCCTCGTTTCCCCCCCGGGACAGAGAAGAAGCATGACGTATTTTTGTTTTCAGAAGTTTAGTACAGAAACAGCGCTGGTTAAAGTGGTCAGTGACCTGCTGCTTGCCTCAGAGTGTGCATGCAGTGTGGTTCTGTTGTGATGCTGTTGGATTATACGAGTTCTTGCCTGCTTTAGATCTTACTCGACCAGCCACGAGTGTGTTAGTGTTAATGGAGATTTTTCAGAACATAAAAAAGTGCAATATGGCGTCCCACAAAGTTCTGTTTTAGGTCTGCTATTGTTTTTACTTCATATTCAGCCCAATGGATCAATAATTCACAAACATAATTGGGTTTTAAGATATCTAAGCTCAGAAACGTTCTTCACATTGAAACAGGAATATGTTGCTGTTTTCAACCTTGAGTTTGACAGCTATTCTGTGAAACCAAAAACTACAATTAAGGAGTTTGCTTGTTAGATTAGATTTTTCTCACTAGGGTTTCTTTCACTTGTTAATTTACTTTTGCTTGATAGGTTGCAAATGAAAAAGCATACTTTTGATAAAAACTGTGTAGAAGAGACAAGTGGAAGGAAGAAATTGTGGTGAGGGTAATGTAAAAATGGGAAAAAAACACTTTGCATTGCAGATTATGAGACCAACATTAACCTTTTTTAAAAAATCAGATAAATTAAGGTTCTCTGGGACTTATATATGAATAGTATTCCGTCTATGAGATAATTTTTTAACAACTTTAATTTTAAGGATAAACAAACATTTTACCTGTAAGGTATGAAACCCAGCAGTTAGAATGAAGTTGGTTTATAAAATTGTGATTTGGAATGACTTGGAATGAATAGGGTATGAGGTCTGGTGTGTAACATCTAAAGGGATGTGTGTGTGTGTTTGTTTTTTTGGGTTCTTCCAGACTTCCATTGATGGGATCCTGCAGTGGGCTTTTCACAACATTTCTCGGCCCCTCTCTGAGTCTCAGGGCTACTTCCAGTGACTCCACAATGCCTGTAAGACCTAATGATCTACAGCACAGGAAATACAAGGCACACACACACACACACACAGGTTGAAGACATTGATTTGAAGATTCCTGCTATATATATTTTTGTGTGTAAATGAAAGCCTGGGCTTTTGGCAGGTGATTAATAATAATCTCATATAAGTAACATGTATGATTCCAGGGCCTGTGTCTGAACTTTTGCTTTTAAGTGTAAAATTTTTATGTAAATATACATTTTCTGTACTCATGTGATCATTAGAATCCTCCGTATGATTCTGTATGGTAAGGGGAAAACAACACCGGATTGGACAGTTCTATGTGAACAATGTTTAATAATGAGGAGATCCACTTTTACCTCCACCGAAAGTTTCCTGTAGCTGCTGCTCAGACTTGCACAACAGTGAGAAAGAATTTCAGACCCACATCATCAATATTTCTGGGATTTTTTTTCATGAACAGCCCTTTTCAGGTCACACTACAGCATGGACTCTGTTGTTGATTTACTTGCATGCTTTGGGTCATTGTCCTGTTGCTTCAGCTCTGTTCTCTTAAGCTTAAGGTGACAGGTTGTTACCATGACATTCTCCTGTAAAGATTTTTTAATACAATTTAGAATCCACTGATTCTCTAAACCCTGGGGAAAGAAAGCAGGCCCAAACCATGATGCACCCGCCACCATGCTTCACAGTTGGAATGAGGGTTTGGTTTGACATCACGAAGGAAATCACTGCTCTCCAAAAAACTTTGCTGAACATCTTAAAGTTAGCAAAGACAACTTGAATGTTCTACAACAGACAAAAGTATCAGCAATGCGTAATTCTATGTTTTGCAAGAAAAAAGGTACTGCATACCAACACCAAAAGCTCATCCATGCTAGTTCGGGGCTGCTTTGATGTTTCCAAAGCTTCCATACATTGAACAATAATTTCAAATTTGTAAGGAAAGGAAAATTTTTACTACATGCTTATACAGGAGTTCTCAAATCTTCTGCAGCTACAGACACCTTTATCTTTTTAAAAACAAAATTCCACAGACCACCAACTATTCCAATATTAGCCTCATTATTTAAATTTGTACATTCCAGTGTGTAATATACCAGCTATTCAGAGCTTTTTATTCCTGAAATTCACACTTTTATAACACATTTTTATCAAGAATTTTAGTAGATTCAAGTTGACATTATTTATAGGCCTACAAGTTTTTGAGTTGTTTTTAAGGTTTGGATTAAACTCCCAGCTAACATTAAAAGAACTATACAATAATAAATATAGCTTTGATGATCATGGATTTTGATTTCCAGCACTGTAACAAAACAAAGAATTGTAGGATATGTTTCACAGACAAAGCATGGAGAGTTAAGGGTCTAGAAGATGAACTCAGTATTTTCTCCTTCAAAAACTTAGCCTGATGTTCTGGCTTTTAACTTGCCCCGAAATTTAGGCAACATTTTCCAGACATGTAATTGATCTTTGCAGATTATGCAACATTTTTAAGTGATATCTTAAAAGGGATAATTTAGAATGGATTAGAAATGGAGAGTGTATGACATTTTTAGGGGAAACAATTTAAGGCTTGCATTTGTGGCAAACTTAACTAAGAAATATTTAATGGGAATTAAAAACAGTAATTAAATATGTGTAATTGAACCAAGCACAGATGCTTTCAATTTGATTTACATTAGCTATAAAATGAAAGAAAATTGAAATTCCCCAAATGTGTGCATGCATGTGGATCTTGGACTTGATGGCACTCATAAAAATATTTATCTCTCTGCTGTGGTGTTAATATAGACATGATGACAGAAAGGAGTGATGGTAAACTTCAAGCTTTATATGTCTGTTAATGTTTGTCTCCTTGGTATGATTATAAATGGATTCTCTTAATCCCAAAGGTTCCCTAGTGTATGTGGTATTTCTAGGAAGCCTAGTCAAAGTTCTCTCAAGGACACTTTATGGTGGAGAGCCAAAGCTGTCAAGCTCCTAGAGAGAGAGAAAGAGAAAAAGAGCACATGTGGAATGTTAATGACAACCATGTGAGATTTGGGAATTTTACATTTCCAGTCTGAGACTGATGGCCAAATATCTGCAGCTTTTGGATGAAAAGGACAGATGGGAAATGACTGATCTGTCAGTTGGATTTGTGTTGATGTCTCTCATTTCTCTTTCAGGGGTTTGAGGTATTATTCTTTCACTCTCCAGGTGTTGTGTCAGAAAGGAGGCCAGATATTTTTTAACAGTCACTATGGCTACGAATTTTTTAAGACCCAACAAATACAGCATGAGGAATTTTGTGCTAGTCGTTAACTACCAATGGAGTGTGAAGGAAAATGTTTTCATGTGACCAGATGTTTTTTTTTTTTTTTTTGGCAAGGCAGGCGGTGTAGATCACCAGGAATTAAAATGTCAGTCTCCCTGGTTCTGTTTTCTTCCCTGCGGGAGCTAAAACACTGTTAAGGATTACAAGATGTGCTGTCGAAGAGATATATAGAGATGTCTTGATTGATAAAAGAGGATCAGGAGAGTCTGGGTTTTGAGCCAAACGTGGTCAGTTGTAGTTGTAGATGCAATAAATGATGGTTAAAGACATGCAATGGAAAAATTATGCAGAACTGAACCAGCTCAAAGCAAATATAGTGGACCAAAGTAGACAAAATTAAACATGTTTGCCTGCAAACCAAATCGTGGGACATTGTCTTGTTGTGACATAAAACTTTTATTAAGATTCTGGTGATGGATTGCTACTCTGACTGTCTTTTTGATACAGTTTTGCGTTCATTGTCCCTTCAGTGATAACAAGCTCTCCAAACCCCGAAGAAGTAAAGCGGGTCCAAACCATGATGCACCCACCACCATGCTTCACAGTTGGGATGAGTGTGATATATTGTGAATAGTGATTTATTTTCTTATTTATATCGCTGTTATTTTCTTGCCAGTTTTATTTCATTTCATATTTCATCTTGTTGCTTTTATTTCATCGTAAGGTCAGCTGTCAGTTATCCTTAATGAGCAGGATCAGCTAATAATGAGTTATGGATGATTTAAAACCACAATATTCCGTCCACGCTCAATCTCAGTATATATGTTTTATGAATAGACACATTGATCCCACTGAGCCTGATTGACAGAAGATCTTAGAATAGAATAAAGCTGCTATATATTTAATATTTTATATTAATAAGGTTAATTTTTTCTATGTGGTCTTTTTTTTTTATTTTGTCTGATCTACATCTACCTCATTACTGTCACAAATTCATTACATTCACTACTAGGTGTATAATTTAATTGCTATGTGACAGGAGAAAACTTTATATTATTATATTATGCTAGCATAACTTCAGGGTGCGAAGGTCAACAGTTAGCATTTCCCCAGACATCAACAGAAGATTGTCGGCAGTTAGCATGACAACAGCATAAAAATGGCAGCTAGAATGAAAGACAGTATAAAAAAATAAGCAGTTAGAAAGGCAGACAATATAAAAATTATCAGTTAGCATGAAACAAAATAAAAATGGGCAGTTACCATGACTTGGAGCATAAAAACAAGCAGTTCGCATGGCATAGAGTGTAAAAATGAGAAGTTTTACTCCCTAGATTTTAGAAAATAAAAGCCAGCCGTTAGCATGACACCAGACATCAGGGTAAGAATGTCACTAGAGTATAAAAAGGAGCAGCTAGCAAGATCATAACTTATGGAAGCCAGGTGCTGATGACATCAGTGTAAGAAAATGTGCAGTTAGCATGGGTTTCATGACCTACAAAATGAAAAGCCTCAGCTCCAGCTCAGATGTCAAATAAAACATGTCTGCTTTCAACATGCAGAAGAGAAATAGTTTATCCTGTAAGCACTAGCATTCTTTAGTCTCTGATGTGTTAAGTGGGGCAGAAAAAAGTGACTGCTGGAAGTAATGAAAAAGAGACGTTAAGAGTTTTTGGCTTTGATTTGGGATGTTTTAAATTTTCACATCCTAAACCTTTCAGCGGAGAATGTGAGAGAGCTACTGGGGAGTTGGGGTGTATATAAGCATGTTGTTTCTGAAGACCAGGAAATAAACACAAAAATATAAAACCCCATCCGTAATTATTCATACAGGCTGAGCTGGTCAAACAGGCGGTACGCAGGGAAGTTTCCTTAATACTTGTCTAAACTGATCAGGTCGTGTTGGAGATTTTCTCAGTAATTGTCTTGCTGTTGTGTTATTTTCTTCAAAACAACTTGTTTAGGATGTAGCATTATTAGCACTAAATCAGCAACTGTTTCCATCAGTCAGCTGCCAGAGATGCGTTTGAGCAGCTGGTAGCTGGTCGTTTTTTTGTTTTGTTAATACTTTTTTAATTAGGGTTTATGGAAATTTACAGAAACTCAGGACCTTATGTAGGAAACACGTTTTTCCCATCTAACTGGATTTCAGGAACACCACATTTCTTGCGTAAATGCTCCTGTGAGCGATTTACGACGAAATTACTTTGTATCCTGCTTGATAAATGAGGCCTAATGTTTGTGATTTAAAAACATCTGTGCAGGTTAAAAATAAAAAAAAGTACTACAATGCTGAAACAAAGCACCAATAAATCAGTCTGTTTTATTATTAATAATAATAATAATGCACCATTCATACATAAAATGCAGTTCATGCATAAATAATTACAAAGCAACATGAGAAAACCAAGAAAGGAAATCATAACACAATTGAGTTTGAAAGGAAAATAATTAAAAGGAAGACATCATAAACAAAACAGAGTGTATAAAATGTGTGTTTGTCTGTTAGTTCCTGTTCATGCTGATCTACAATCTAAAATATCTTAAACATTTATCTATTTTTTCTTCGTGTTATTCAAGATTATTCAGCTGGTTTTTAGATTTTGTTACTTAATTTTGCTTCTTTCTAGAAATAAATGCTTCAGATTAGTAAGGTGTTTAGAAATAGGTTTTATAATCATATCTTTTGTTTATTGTAATACTAGTTTATCAGTAATACTTGATACATTTGACTATAATCGAGATAATTTCGCTTACTGAGATTTTTTTCAGCAGTGCAATAACTGATGGAAAAAAAGGTTTTCCTGTTTTCAGGCACCATAGAAAAAGGATCTTAGGAAAATGTGATTTTGTCCTGAACAAAACCCTAAGCTGCTTTGGATGGAAGGAGGGATGGAGGGATAGAGGGATCCACAGTAATCCATTTTGGATCAAAGTTAGATGACAACATGTAATCCTGCAGTTCTGAAATCAAGCATATGCTTTGAATTTGGGAGAAATAAAGCCCTGTAATCAAATGTGTACGTGGACCTGGGGATTGTTTTACACTTGGCAATGTAATGTAAAAAAAAAAAAGAAAAAAAGAAAAACAACCTCAGTGATTACCTGATTACATACCAGATATGTTTGACAAGTTCTCGAGGATTGCATTTGGCTCAGGCATGAGGTTCCAGATATTTCCCTCTGTTTGTTTTCTTTATAGCAGTAGGGCCAAGAGTCTGCCGGGATGCAGCCTCCTTCAGCACTCGTCTATAAAAAGACACTGCATGGCACTACAGCTATGAAGAAAACAAACAAACGGAAACCTCATGCTTGGCATTTTAGCCTTGTTTTTAAAGATAAGGTCAAACTGAGCTGCCAGCTCACCCTAATATAGTTTAATTACTATATATAGTACTACTATCATGAGACAAATGCATTTTCTCACTTTGGAGATGAAATTGTGACTAGAAAATGCTCATAAATACTCAGCAGTTTGTAGGATGTTGAAATTTGGTGTGTTTTTTTCTCTGCCACAGATTGTAAAAATTTCTAAAATTACTCTTGGAACCATCAACCAATGTGGCTGCCAGCAGCCAATCAAAATGAACCAACCAGGAATTAAACTAGCTAAAAGTCAACGCTTTTAGAAAAAAGGTTAGATTGCACCCTAAAGGGTCCTTTGGTTTTGCTCTCTGGGAGAACCTTCAAGGGGTTCTCTGAAACTCTTTCTAAGACCTTTTTTAAGAAATGACAACCCATGTCTTTCCACTGAGACCTTGAGAACAGCAAGCACTTCTGAGCGATGCAAGGCATCATGGGAGTTCTGGGTTATGCACTGGCTCATCTTTAACCCTGAAACAAATTCACATACATATTATCAGCTTTGACACTTGGTGAACCATCTCCTCTTGTGGACTTTGAGAGCTGATTGCAAAACGTTTCGATCTGAAAACATTCACCCACGTTGTCTGCGCTTCCTGTAATGTGTTATGGGCCGTGACCCTGACATTCCTCCACATCTTCCCACACTTTGCCAATTTGTTTGCCTTCACAAAACATTCCTATCCAACGTGGAGTCCCAAGTGCAAATTCCAGAGAATTTGCCTGATCCACTTTATATGAAAGGATATGAATGGTCAGGGTTAGAATGAGGGTGTGGTTAGTACTTGCAACTTAATTTCAGGTTTATTAAATAAGTCACACTGGCTCTAATTTTGCGTGAGAAAGAGATCCTATTGTGTTTAGGGCCGATTTGAGCTCTGACCCCATGCTGATGTTTCATTGTTATGAAGAGGAAGCAGTGTTACATACTTGCTCCCTGCTGAAGCAAAATATGCTGCTGTGTATGTGTGACAAATAAGGACTAGCTAAAGGCAAAATGATTAAGTGTTACCCTGTTTACATTAGCGACAAAGCGACAGATGATCATTCATTTTCTTTGTAAGTGCACGGCACTGAGCTGCAATTTCAGCCGCAATTAATAGAATATCTTTATTGTCATTGGATAATACCACGAAACTGGGTTTGCAACTGCCTTACTAGATGCTATATAAGAAATAATAAATGAAAAATACAATAAAAAAAAAGGAGTATATATCCTATGTGTGCAACTGTAGCAACGAAGTAGCACTATAGGCAGTATAAACAGTGTTAGCAGTAATAGTGCAACAGCTCTGATGTACAAAGCAGCAACAAAACCAGTACATTACAGGAATGTAGATACGGAGTCTTCATAAATAATACAATGTGGATAAATGAACTGAGGTTATTAACAATAGCAGCTGTCATTGTGTTGTAGTGCAACCCTTAGATGTGACAGTGACAGGTAACAGTTTCTTGTAAAGATGAGAGATTCGAAATGCAAGGTGCAAATGTATGGAAGTTCTGTAAAGTGTATGATTATAGATACTGAACACAAGCAGCAGTCCAGACAGTACACACAATGGAAGGAAAGTGAACCTGTGTGTTACTGTAGAGCTTATTGTGTGTGTGTGCATATTGAAAGACAAATGACAAAGCAACAGCATGACAAGCGACATCTGACGTGAGATTTTCTCAATTCTACGCAACTTTTTAAAGTTATGACACTGAAAAGCAACAAATTCAAATGCCTGGCTTGCATGATTCTTCAGAGCAATTATACGTTGCCCGCGGTCCGACGTTTCTTCACTTCTTCACTCAAACTTTAGTTCATGCAGTTAGTTCTCATTTACTGCTTGACACACAATAACAGAAGAAAAACATATAACCGTGGTTACCTATTAATTAACTCTCATTAAATGTGTATAGAGACATTACGAAGAAAAAAATCTTGCTTTGCTAATCTGCCGCTGCTAATCTAGTACAAAACCTAGCGTATAACAAATGTGCTATCGATTTCGAACAAATAGAATCATTTAAAAATTCTACTGTATGATTACAAAATCCTCAACAATTTAGCCCCTCAGTATCTGACAAATGCGGTTCGTCCGTATACTCGCTCCAGAACTCTGAGATCTTGTGATCTTGGTTTACTTTCTGTTCCCAGATCCAGACTTAAAACACGAGGTGATCGCGCCTTCGCAATCGCCGGTCCGAAACTCTGCAACAGTCTACATCTCCATATCAGTTTAGCTCCTTCTATTTCAGTTTTCAAGTCTGCTCTGAAGACATATTTATTCTCTCTGGCCTTCAGTATTCCATGAACATTGGTTTGATCACTGTTTTACTACTGTATTTGTTTTACTTTGTTGTCTGTTTTGTTTTCCTTGTAGTTTTACTTTTTGTATTTTTCGTTGTTTTATTCTTTGTACAGCACTTTGGTCAACCTTGGTTGTTTTTAAATGTGCTTTACATGCTTGCTTGATTGATTGATAAATAAATACACAAGTGAAAAAGTCAATTTTGTTTTTCATGTTGACAAAGCAGTAGTACTAGAAAATGACACATTTATCAGATAAGTTTAATTAATTAATAAATAGAAATATATTCATGTGTCAGGTTCAGTTTACATGAGGATGGTGGGTCCATATTGGCAGAGAAAGTCTGAACAGAGATTTTAAATATTTATGGAGCAGTGATAACGTTCAAAATGGCGGCTGTTTTATGTAAGTCCCGCCCCTCGGTAAAAAAAAAAAAAAAAAAAAGGAGCCAATCACCTTGTCGGTATAAATGGTAGTGGGAAACGTGCAGCCTATCAGATTCCTACACTGACGCACGCGCATATATACGTCTCTGTGCTCCGTTAGAGATGAGAAACGCGCATGCGCAATGGTGGAGCAACCTGAAATAAATAAATACGTATTTTTCGTGTTAATGGAGTCGAGGGATACACATTATGTACGCCATTTTTGTCAGATTTTTAACAACCAATTCAAATCCATACATGAAACGTTGTCTTGTGGATTAGTTTCTGGTTTATGTCTCTCTCTTTCTCTCCATTCAGGTAAATAGGAACCTGGTCTTGTATGGCCAGTTATCGCCAAGATGGCCGCCGAGTGTTTACTAGAATATTTTTAATACTGGTAAGAATTTAGATAAATAAAGTTAATCAGTTTTTAACATATTCTCTATCTACTCCATCTGTGGCATATGTGTGATTTCAGACCCTTTCCCTGCACTGAGAAAAGAACAGCAAACCTTTTTATAGGAAACTCAGTGATAATGAAAGTCTAAGAGGGCAGATAGTAAACATGTAAAATACACAACTATATAACACATTTAAATCTACAACCATTAAACTACAACACTGGAACAGTAAAGCTGTTAGAATGCAACAGACACGAGAGAAATTCTTATCAAAGCTGTTCTTATGGAGCAGTTCACTAAAAAAAATAGTTCCAGTTACTTTACATTTTATTTTTTTACACTTTGCTTTACACTTTTCTGAAATACGCCGCCACAGCCAACCGACTACACCGGTCATTTTGTGATAAGTTCATGTTCCTCCCTCTGAAAAAAAGTAGAACATCTCTGAAATGATGTTTTATACAGATTTATACCACTGCTGCTGTTGATTAATTTTCCATAACAGCAGCTCTGGCTATAGTGCTTGCTGTAGTTTGAATGATAGACAGATTAAAACATGATGTTATTTAGCAATGAAAAGTGTATAATCGTTGGCATGGTGAAGTTTTCTGTAAGGAGATGTTTATTTAACTTTTATGGAAGGAGTCTCCAGTGTCAGCGCTTTGTAGCAGTCAGAGGTAAAGCTGTAACTTGAAGTTTCATGATGTCTTCAGGACAGAGGAGCTTACGCTTCTTTGTGGTTTCTCGGTAACATGTCGAGCTGCGTTTTTTTGTCTTATTAACTTCAAACAAGAGGTAAAAAAGAGAGACTGGAGAGGGAATGACTGTATAGCTGCTATAATTTAAGTGAGAACAGGAAGTAACTCGTTTCGCAGACTTTCCACACCATTAAATAGCCGTGTTTCCCATAACAGCGTGCCCCATCGTGTTTTATTCCTTACTTACACGCATCTTTTTCTCTGAAGACTGCTGCTTACTTTTATTTATTTGGCAGACGTTACGAATGACACTCATTGCTGCCGGATCGTTCAAAGTATTTTAACGTGAGTTGATTTAAAGATATTCGCTGTAACTGCTTCCTGAAACAGAAGCTTAGAGCTTCATGCCAGTCTTTATCAGTGCTTAATGTAACCGTCTTCTGGAGAAACACACCGATATCAATGTCAGCAATCAGAATGGTCAATATCAGCCCATAGGCAAAGTCAGTAAACTTTGTAAGCGTATTTATTTCACTGCAGTCTAACAGGAGTTCATGTAATCACAGCTGCTGCCAAAAATCTCATCTCTCATTCTCTTATGAGGAAAATGTTCATAATGGGAAGAAGCTAAGAGCAGTTTCTGTTGGGCAATTATAGCAAGATATCTAGCCTTCCTTGTTGGTTGGTTTCCAACTGTTAAAATGCAAAATTATATTAAAAAAAACCAAAACATATTATTTCTTAATTTTTACACTTAAGCATGAAATTATGTAGAATTTTATAACTCATTCTTCTTCATAGTTACCTGTTTCTGTCTTTGATCTAATTAAAAAATTAACCAGTTTTATTATTAATTTTGCTAGTAGTAGTATTATATTTCTAACGTGTCATATATCTAAATATTTGTTTTATAATTTTTTTTTTACTGCTCAATACTGTTTACTAAGGTAATTAAAAATACCGTTTTTTTAGTGTAAATAAATATTTATTTATTTTTGCTATTATATTCGATAATATATTGCAATATTGCTATTCTTTTTCATGTATAATAAAATCATAAATATTTTTTCATTGTTTAATGTCAATTAATAATTAAATTGAATATTTATTATTTCATATTTTTTGAGGGTTTTTAAAATCATGTTTAATATTGTTATTAAAAACACTGAGAGCACCTTAAATACTTTTACAAAATGTAATAATAAGCTGTGTGCATGTGTAAAAAAAAAAACACTCAAATTCTGTTAAGTTTTGTTTAATGTCTGATTTGAAATGTTCCTGTTTCAGCTCGTTATCATGAAGCCCTCGGGTTCGATTCAGTTAAAATAGCTCCTCTATTCACGGAAATTCTTCCACAGGGGTAAAAATAGCTTTGCAATGCTGACACACAATAGTTCCCTTCTAGAGAGCATGACAAAGGCCTGTTTTCATTTCACACACAGCCGACTCTGTGTCTCAGCCCCAAAACACGCATGTTTAATGTTACACATGTCAAAAACAGTTGAAATGGTTAACTTCACCGTCACGCTGCATTCTTCCAGAGCAGGTCGACTCAGTGGTCCGATTGTTAAAAGAGGGTGAGATGCTGCTTATGGTTCAGTGCACTGTTTAAATTGTAGCTATAATTATGCTTTAGCTCTGGGGAAAAAACGCCTTTTTAGACATCCCATTGTAAATCACTTCATCTCATAAATAATGACTGGAACTATGATGAACTGAGGTTTTTACAGTGGACCAAAGCTTTGATGCATTCAGTGTGTGTCTGTGTGTGTTTCTATAAGGAATAATTCAGAGGAAAATGTACACAATTTTGCGATCATTCCAGATGGAGTCGATCAGCCAAGACATGTTTGGTGTCTGAAGTTTGATTAAATTTTGCGCTGGAGCTAATCTGTCACTGTCACCCAGACATTTGGGGTACATGGGATTGCAGAATTTCTGAACCTCAAAAAATGATGATGATGATTATTATGATTATGATTATGATTATTATTATTATTATTATTATTATTATACATAAGGAATAAAAAAGTGTGTGCTGCTGTTATAGTTAAATAATCAACAGCAGGGTTGTGGGATGAAGCAGAGTTATTGTTACGACCTTGAAGTTGATTATTTTCCTGTAACAGAATGTCACAATGTTTTATTCCTCTTATACCACAGCAATTTGCCGCCGATTACAATTTTTATTTATTGAAGAATGACACCATACTTTCTAATCCAGTTAAATTTATTGTTGTGGAGCATTCGAGAGACAAGTTAGTTCCTGTTCTCACTTACGTTATAGCAGCTATAAACAGTCGTTCCCACACCAGACTCTCTTTTTCTCTCTCTCTTCAAGTTAATAAAAGACAAAAAAAAAAGCAGCGTAAACTCCTCTGTCCTGAAGATGTCAGAAAACTTAAAGCATTACCTCTGACTGTTACAAAGCGCTGACACTGGAGACTCCTTCCAAAATGTTAAATAAACATCTTAAAGAAACTTCACAATATCAACGATTACACATTTTTTAAAAATCTGTTTATATGGAATGTTCACCACACAAGTCCCTGTGAACGAGCTTCTGTAGAAACAACGTATTAAAGTGAGCGCATTAATATAACAACAGTGCTTTAGAGGGTTAATACATTATTATAAGGATGTGTTATTTCTTTAGTGCTGTGACACTGGAGGCTCCTGTCATAAATGTTAAATAAACATGTCCTTATAGAAAACTTCATGTCAATGGTTAGGATTTTTTAACCTGGGTTGGTCTTGGTTTGTGTGGAGCGTGGCTGCGGCATTGTTAGGATTCTGACTCGTGATTTACGGTTGTAAGGAGGGCTCTTTCTTTGTGCCGCTACTTGGGAGCCCACGTTTTGTTTTGTTTTTGTTTTTTTGTTATTTTTTTCTAAAGGAACATGTTATAGAACATCATTAAGGTACATAATTGGACATTAAGAACCACAGTTGTATAAAAATGTGCCTCTTTGGTAAATACAGCCAACAGTTGTGCTTCTTATCATCCCTAATTTGTCTTTCGTGTTCTCATCCCTTTGAATCCCCACTGAGGATTAGAATGTTAGGTTGAATGTATGAGTTCAGCTACAAACCTACTTCTCTTTCTCTGTCTCTCGCTCTCTCTCTCTCGCTCACTCTCTGTCTCTCTCTCTCTCTCTGTCTCTCTCTCTCTCTCGCTCATTCTCTGTCTCTCAGTCTCTCTCTCTTTCTCTGTCTCTCGCTCTCTCTCTCGCTCACTCTCTGTCTCTCTCTCTGTCTCTCTCTCTGTCTCTCGCGCTCTCTCTCTCGCTCACTCTCTGTCTCTCGCTCTCTCTCTCTGTCTCTCGCTCTCTCTCTCGCTCATTCTCTGTCTCTCGGTCTCTCTCTCTGTCTCACTCTCTCTCGGTCTCTCTCTCTCTGTCTCTCTCTCTCGCTCATTCTCTGTCTCTCGGTCTCTCTCTCTGTCTCACTCTCTCTCGGTCTCTCTCTCTGTCTCTCTCTCACTCTCTCGCTCTCTCTCTCTCTCTCTCTTTGCTGCCCTGGTGGTCAAAGCCACCGAGTTGGAGCTATGTGCTGACTCAGCAGCAGAGACACACACCGCTGTTTGTTCAGGGCCGCTAATGGAGGCCTGCACTAACCTGATTGTCCCCATTCAGTGGAAAAGCATTTCACACAGATCCTGTCTGATATCTCACAGATTACACAGCAATGTTCTTGTTAATAATTGACTTCTCACTGCCTTTGTTTTCCACACACAGGAGAAACACAGCGAATTTATGAGGCTTGTGTGATCTGAGTTTTTATCACATAATAATTTTATCACATAATTCCAAACAGAATATAATCGTCTATTAGAGGAAGCTGGCAGAGACCGTGTGTACTGGGAAAACTGTGTGTGTTGGAAGAGACTGTGCTGACTGAGGTAATACTTTATTTAATGGATGAATATTACATTTGTGTCACTGAATTTTCAGCAAGAGAAAAAGGAGGGAGGAAGAAAAGCATCTGGGAATCAATGTGTTTTGGTGTCAATTTTTTTTTAAATTCCAGCTGCACATAGATTTAAAAAAAATTTTTGCATTGGACACTTTTACAGCTTACTCACATGGATGTTTTAGGATTTTAGAATGCAGCATGATACACAAATGTGTGTAATTGCTGATATGGTGAAGTTGTCTGTAAGGAGATGTTTATTTAACGTCAGCGCTTTGTAACAGTCAGAGGTAAAGCTGTAACTTTACGTTTTCCGACACCTTCAAGACAGAGGAGTTTACACTTTGTGGTATCTCAGTAACATGACAAGCTGTTCAACTGGCTCTCAGGTGCACCACAACATTAAATGTAACTGGATAAAAAGTATGATGTGTCATTCTTTAATAAATAAAAAAATGCCTGGAGTGACGCAGGTCTGTGGACAACTTGGCTTATTGCCTTGTGTCGCAGTATATCTTGCATCAGTCTTCCTGGTAAGTGTGTCAGAAATTGTGCAACAAATAAAAGGTGAATTGTGGCTGCTGCTCTGCAACCCAGTCATGTGTTGGTGTGTTTTGGGGAATTTGCTTTGAACGACGCATTTAACCGCAGCTCGTTTCTGCTGCTTCATTCCTCCTGTCTCGCCTTCTCACAGCCTCTTCTTTCTCTTCTGTGGTCTCCCCTTTTAGGTCTTGTGACTTTCCTCAGATCTCTCAGGAATATAAATATCTCTGATACTAGGACAGAAATAGAGACATTAGAGTTTAACCCAGTTTAGCGCTGAGAGATGAGCTGGAATGGTGTAATATTTATAGTGTAATAAACATACTAGATATACACATATGAGCCAATATCAATAAAATTAAATTCAGTAGAACGCTGTAGAATCATTCATTTAGAAAAACTAGTGAAATGTTGTTTAAAATGGACTTGTTAAGAGGGATCACTCTGAGCTTTCAGTAGTTTATGGGATCAATGCAGAAACACTGTTTTAAACCACACAACTGTTTAATAAGTCTTATAATTCAGTAACGTTTTTGTGATGCCATTTTCTAAACCACAATAGCTCAGTTCTGTTTATTTCTCCTTCTGTGACGATATGATCCTGAGATGATACGATGTAATATTTAATTAATGATTGGTTTTATGAAGGAGCCAGAGCTGTTTTAATTAATGCATTACGCTGATTTATTTCAGTCCAAATAGCTCAATTTCAATAGGAAAGTTAGCTTTGAGGAGGGGGAGGCCACACCTCCTTCACTTTGACTGACAGGCACAGAGGCCACACCTACTTCTTTGGGACTGGCAGGGACAGAGGCCACACCTCCTTCCCTGGGACTGGCAGGGACATGGGCCATACCTTATTCACCATAACAGACACTGAGGCCACGCCTCCTTCAGTAGAGCATCCACGTTGTATTTGGAAAATATTAAGACAGTGCACTAACTACATACCAACTGTAGCTGAGATATTGAGGAAGAGTGAAAGAGTTCAGATCATGTAGTGACAAGTATGCATTCCTGATGATAAGGAAGTGATTAAATATTCTCATACTTAGTGAAAGATCTGTCCCTCCTCATATTTGTAGAGACTTGCCAAAGACCGACATTCTTTACTCACACCTGCAACGACGCATGGATATGTGTTTTTTCCCACTGAGTCATGCTGTCTCAGGCCTGGCTGGAAATACCCACGCTATCAATCAGCCTCATCGCAGCAATGTTTTATGTTGCTCAACATCTGGAGTGAAGCAGATTCATACAAATTAGACATTCCTCCTGTCTGCTGCCATAAAACTGGTTCAGATTATTTCCCACAACGTTACACAACTACTGACTATTCTCAGCAGTTACACATACTGTCTGAAACTACACTCGCTGTATAGTGCACCACCTAGGAAGCCTGATGTAATGAAATCAAATGAAGTCTGAATTCACAATATACATAAAGTTCATCTTGAAGAAACTTTAGGAAGTAAAGTACAGCCAAAATGGAAAAAGGTGTGCATTAACCAAGGAGGTAGTGAATACCCATAGGATTTCAAGCAATTAGGAATTCAACATGCATTGAATGAAACACTGTATGGTGCTGTTATGGTACAATAATCAACCATGGAACAGTGTGATGAAGCACAGTTACTGTTAACACCCCAAAGGTGTTTTATTCTTCTTTTACCACAGCAATTCGCCAACGACTACAAATTTGTACTGCTTTAAAAACACCATATCATTTTTTTAAGCAATTTATAGTTACATTTAATGTTATGGAATGTCCAGAAAAGAAGATATTTCCTGTTATTACTTACATCAAAGCAGCTATAAACAGTCGTTCTCTCACCAGCCTCTCTTTTTTCTTGCTCTTGAAGTTAATAAGACAAAAAAAAAAACGTAGCTTGTTGTGTTACTGAGAAACCGCAAAGCGGAAACTCCTGTGTCCTGAAGATGTGTCGAAAAACTTAGTTACAGCTTTACCTCTGACAGTTACAAAGCGCTCACACTGCTAAATAAAAGTCTCCTTAAAGAAAATTTCACCATATTAACAATTACACATTAATCTGTTTATGTGGAGTATCCACCGTAAAAGTCCCTGTGAATGAGATGTTACTATAGGAAGGATAACGTATTAGAGCAAGCACATTAATATAAACCTGTGATTTGGAGCTGCACTACTGTCAGAGCCGCTGTTATAGAAAGTTAATCAACACCTTCTGACCAATCAGAATTTAGCATTCAACATGTGATATCAGATCTATATGTAGAGAATTGAATATATATAGTGAATGTGTACATGGTGTAGAGGCTAAACTCTGAAGTGGAGTTTATGATGGTGTTTATGTGGTCTGAAGAGTGAATGCGGTCTGTGGTTTGGGACAATGCATGTAATTTTAGAAAGGCAATTCAGTGTGTGTTTGCTTTGTGAAAAAGGGGCCGAAAGACGAAAAGAATCACAGAAAAAGGGTTGCTATAGAATGTCTCTGATTTGAAAGAGCTGTATAGGGCTCGTATAACCTTCTTTGCTTTCAGGTAACGAATAAACTTGCATGTCTGGCATTGAAAAGCGAGACAACTGTAAATGAATAGGCTACCACTATTGTTATGCCATTAGAATAAAGGTGAACAGTTAACACATTTTCTCACAGGTGAGAAAGCAGCATCAGCACTGAGAAGGACACATTTGCTTGCTCGTCTACTCTTGGTGTGAGCCCTGGGTTTTGCCTGTGAAGACTGCATTTTTTGTTGAAGGATAAAACAATATGAAGACCAGAGAGCTGTCTATGGGAGAAGAGCAAGAAAACAAAAGAACACACTGGTGTACTAAGAACCAGACATCGAATGGGTCGGCCAAGAAAAACAACAGCAGTTGATGACAGAAACATTGTGACATCACTAACAACCTCCACAGGACAGGGGTGACGGTATCACAATCCACCGTTCGAAGAAGACTTCGAAAGCAGAAATAAAGAGGCCATACCACAAAATGCAAACCACTCATCAGCAGTAAGAATCTGAAGGCCAGATTGGAATTCGCAAAGAAATACAGAGATGAGCCACAAAAGCTCTGGAACAAAGATTAATGTCTAGCAAAATGATGGAAAGGCCATAAGTGTGGAGAAAGTAAGGATCTACACATGATTCAAAACATATGAGCTCATGGGTCAAGAATGGTGGAGGTAGTGTCACACCTTGGGCTTGCATGGCTGCTTCTGGAGCAGGCTCACTAATCTTTATTGATGATGGAACTCATGATGGTAGCAGCAGAATGAATTCAGGAATCTACAGAAACATTCTGTCTGCCAGTTTACAGAGAAATGCATCCAAATTAATTGGGAGGAACTTCATCATGTAGCAAGACAATGACTCACTACTCACTACTAGCAAAACACACTGCCAACACAACAAAGGGCTTCATCAGGGGAAAAAGTGGAAGGTTTTAGACTGGCCAAGTCAATCACCAGACCTTAAACCAATTGAGCAGCATTTCACCTCCTGAAGAGGAGACTGAAGGGAGAAACCCCCCAAAACATACAACTGAAAGAAGCTGCGCTACAAGCCTGGAAAAGCATCAGAAAAGAAGAATGCAACAGTTTGGTGATGTCAGTGGGTCGCTGGCTTGATGTAGTTATTGCAACCAAATATTACGTGTTATTTACTTTCAGTTACTTTAAGACTATGTGTGTGTTATGTAGAGAAGCAGTGTATTTGGTCAGTTTTATAAAAGTACCAATTATACCTGTTTTATTAGGAAATTGTATATTGTGACATATTTATCGAGATAATGTCATATTTCTTCCATTTCCATAGCTTGGAATAATATCTTTTTTGAAGCACTTAAAATCGTCAAATAGTCACAAATGTACAGTTTCTTCCCCCTTACCACAAATAAGGGACAGTCAAAGCAATTTTCTGTGTAAAATCCGGTAGGTTTCACACTGCAACCGGCTCCATAAAACTCTGTTTTAAAACCTTTGTGTTTTTCTTTCTTTCCCTCCATAACAAGGCTTTATCTTGATGGTATTCTTGGTCCCTGACCTACTGAACTAGCATGAGGAAATGTTTGACTACAAAGCACTTCTACAAGCCTCTTTGGATACGGGTGTTTACTAAATGCTGTTAATATAATAATGTGTGTATAAAAATGGACAAAATGGCAATGCAGAGCTAAAAAACAACCATAGCACCCAGATTTATTCTGATATTTTGTTAAATTTACTCCTGTCTGGTGCAGACAGTTCCTTCTTTCTCAGGTCCTTTCTTACTGCAGCAAACTGCTATACAACTACACACATAACTTCTCCACCTGAGAAGGCACTTTGATTTTTCTGCGCTACTTCTTGGAGGATTAACATCATTCTTATGAATTTAGCTCATTCCAATGCTGTACAGCGATATTTTGGCACATTCTAAGCTGCATATGAGTGTATCCGGTTATATCCTGTCCCCAGTTGCACATAACCTATATTCTGTGTATATATTCTCTACAGTTTTGAACATTTGTTTATTTGTTTATTTTAATTATTTTTTGCTGCTCTGTTGTTTCTTGTCTGCTGCTGGAACACTGGAATTTCCCACCTGGGATTAATAAAGTGTACTCTTACAAATGTAAACAGACCCTGCTGAAGAAAAAAACAACAACAGAAGCCCTCTCAGAATTTGTAATGGTTTTAATGGTTAGCTGATGGTTTGTAATGGTATTTGTAGTGGAAACCATTAGAATTTCTGTGATTTTTTGTTTTGTTTTGTTTTGTTTGTTTGTTTTGTTTGTTCCCAGCCAGACTTTGACAGTTATACATAACAAATGTACTCTAAAATACTGAAGGTGTACTGATTGGCTTTGCTTGAATGTATTTGTTTTCCATTTCCTACTTCCTTTTTTGTTTTTATCTACTTTTAATATCTGTTATTTTTCATTTCCCTTTGTGTGGATGTTCTGTGGATGTATCTGACTGAATATTACTTGTGGTTTGAAAAATCGTTTTATTTCCTCCTCCTCCTCCTCCTCATCATCATCATCATATTATTTGAAAGTCAGGTCTGTTAGCATGTATGCTAACTGTACATCATAATTATAATCTTTCTAACCGACACCAACGGCTTTTTTTTTTTTCCTTCTTTTTCCTTTTTAAATTCAATTCTCGCTCACGCGCGCGCGGCGTTCCATTACGATCCCTGAGGGAGATAAGCAGCGAGAGCGAGAGCGCGCGCTCAACATTCCTCACATTCCACATTCGCAGTGAACAAAAACCCCGCCCCCCCTCCCCGCCGCGCGCGCGGGTAGTTAGCTATTTATGATCCGCGCGCAGCTCTTCTCTCACAGCTCAGAAACTGCAGAGCGGAGTGTTCACCACAGCACCTCAATAATGTCCAAAAACAGGAGATAAATAACAAAGCGACGTTCAAAACACACCTGTTGGATTGTTTACACACACTTTAAAGCCAGCAGAGGACCTCCGACTTGATGTGTGACGAATAATAAAGGTAAATTTATTTAAAATATTTCCTCAAAACAAGGCGCGAGACTCCGATGTTAGTCGAAATTTTGACGATTTTTAAGGATGTTTTGATGTTTATACTTGATATAACTAAGTCAGTGTTACTCAAGAGGACAGCTTATTATTCAAAATATGGAATAAATCGTTTTACTGGGACCACATTGTTGTTTTTGTGGCGTTAAGCGACACATTCAGTCTCCTTTTACCTCAGGAATGCAACATGAGCATAGTCTGGAGTTAACCTTAGTCACGTGACCTCGACAAGTCTTTTTTTAATATTTATATTTATTTATTTTTACAAACAGCTACCTTGTTATTCTTTTTTTGCAGTATTTAGCCTTTAAAATATGTTTAAAAATAGTTTTGTTTTTGTATTTTTTTTAACTAGTGTAATTTTATATTTCAGTTGAACCTTTTATTTTAAATAGAAAAAAAATGCTAAGTTAAAAAAATAAATAAATAAAATACAAAATAAAGACGACAAGATACCTGGAAGTAATTAATTAATTAATTTTACAAACAGCTTATATTACTCTCTTTTGCAACTTTTACACATTTTTGTAACTTTTATTTTGCAATTTTCTGTTTATTTATAAAGGTTAATTTAAAAGCTGTTCAGTCAGTGTGAATTCAGATTCAGACATTTAAATATTAAATATATATCATCGCAAAAACTAGATGTTTCTTTGAGAAACGTTAATTATTTGTATCGAAGTTCTGACACCTACAGTACTGTGGAAAGTATTGCAGCTTAAATAATTGTGATATAGATATCGTCTATCGTATTGTTTTATCGTCCACCTTTACTACTGAACGTCCATCCAATGTATTTGAATTCCATCCACAACTCTATTTATATATATTTCTCAACTCTTATCTTCTGTATGCCTTTGTTCAGGTCTCTAGTTTGGACTGATCCAAGGAATATTTCACCTTCATCACAAACAAAATGCGAACGGAGGAGGCGTCAAGCACGGTGCTGCACCGACTGATCCAGGAACAGCTGCGTTACGGAAACCCCACGGATGCTCGCACTCTCCTGGCCATCCAGCAGCAGGCCCTGCGGAGCGCCGCGAACGCAGGAGCCGGAAGCCCACGCTCCTCTTCCGACAGCCTCTCCCAGGAGGAACGTCAGGAACCGCAGGGCCAAGAGCACCACGTCGACTTCCAGCACTCGGAAATCTATCTTCCCTACCACCATGAGCAGCTTCCCACGTACGAGCAAGCCAAAGCGAATTCGCAGCTCTTGGCCTCTCAGTGGTACCAGGACAGGCAGGTTTACCCCGAGGACGCCCTGAAACCGAGCCACGCCAGGTCGCTCAGCGAGCGTCTCATGCAGCTCTCGCTGCTACGCCAAGACGTTAACGCAGAGTCGCTCTCCGCGAGTTCTTCTTGCAGCTACCCACAGATAGCTGGCTATCAAGTTAGACCACATCACCTGGGATTTCAGCCGCACACATCCACGTCTGATCACACTCACGTGTTTGAAACGTTCTACCCCAAACCTCCACCGCCTTTCCACTCCCAACACACCAGGTAATGCGAATGAACCGCCGACTACATTTCCACTGTCACAACATTTTACAGCCGTTATTAATGAATTCGAATTTAATTTGCACCTGTCGTGGTGACTAATTGATGGAACGGATTTTGTTGACGTATTTTGTTGACATCATCTTCATCAAAGCCTTTATACACCTCTAGGGATCCAAAACTTAAATTTAAGCTCAAAATGGCCGCAAGAGAATACGGTCACTTTATTCAGGATGAACAGATAATATCATCTACGCTAGTGTTTCTCAGAATGGTGTCTGTTACAGTGGAGGAAATCACAACCCACTTTATCAAGCCTGTGACATTAAGGGGTCCAAGCACCAAAGTCAAACATGAACTGTAGTGTTCTATCAGTGGACAGTTCAGGTATAGAAAGTATCCGAGAACATATTATTTGGAAATAAATAAATAGTTGAAGGGGTTCCTAGCTACAAAACGTTTGAGAACCGCTGACTTAAACAGATACGAATAATATCTTTTCATATCTATATTTGTGTCTGTTTCGACCGCATTATCAGTTCATTTCTGAATAACGTTTTCATTTTCCGTTACATTCCTAATACATGTGATATTGACGATCGTAATTTGTACAGGTTATCTAGCTGTTAATTAGCTGAACGTTCACCGTTTTCTTGGCTTTGCTTTTCCAAACATTAAGACTGCGCTAAAAATAGAAAGAAAAATGCACACGAGAGCTACTATAGACACTATTTATTCCGAGACTCATAGTCATATCTACTTTCGTAATTAAAGACCTATTAACGATGCGATCTTTATGTTTAGACTCGCCCCACCTGTGCCGTCACCCGAAGCACGCCACGTTTTCTGCAGCGCGCCCCCTGCTGGCAGGGAGGTCTCCCCACAAATGGAGCTGCTGATGAAGGAGAACGAGAGACTGAAGCAGGAGCTGGAAGGCCACGCAGAAAAGGCGCTCAGGATTCAGAAGGTACAATCATTTCCCCTCGTCATCATCCTTACTTCACGTTACCGCGTTTTCTATACATATTGCGAACACTCTTATCGTGACAAATGACACGTTAATTAACAGGAGCCGCCCTGTTATCGGCGCACACCCTTCGAGTCGCTATGAATCTGTAAATAAATATGCGTAGAGTTAAAGACATGACATACCAAGCATTCCGCAACGATCGTGACCTGCCGATAATTGTTATTTAATACGATTCGATTTTTTTCGTATAGCGCTTTTAACAACGGACATTGTCACAAAGCAGCTTTACAGAAATAGATACATTCCAGTTCAATTAAATTGTAAAATTTAATTTCCAAATTTTATTTGGTGCATTCGTGAGGAGGCTGTCCAGGCAGGTAGAATATTTTTGTTAGCGTTCGGGCGTCTGAGATAATGTCTGTCGCGTTTAAAGGGTAGCATAATATCGTCTGTCTTCTAAAGGTACTTATCTCGGGGAAAAGAAAACATCCTTTCCATTATCGGGCGTTTTTATATTAGCGATGAGGTCACCGCATAGCTCCAGCTGGGCCGACTGTCAGGTGACCGAATTATCCGGCAGCTGTGTGTTTAACTCTGGCTTAACTCAGAGTGCCCATAAACCTTTCCTTCTTTTTTTTTTTTTCTTCTTTTTCTTTTCTTCAGGGTTGCGTCAACATAGCTTAGCGTTCTCTCACTCCGATGGAATGATAATTGGTGGGCAGAGAGAGAGGCACCGCCTTGTGTAAACTCACCTGCGGTGAATAACGCCTCATTGTTTCCACATGAGTACAGTTAGGTGTGTGTGTGTGTGTGTGTGTGTGTGTGTGGGGATTTCAGACAGGAATGTGCTCATGGGAAGAGACGCTTACAGCGAGTATCATCGCTACACACAGTACAATAACACACGAGTGTACAATTATACGCAGATATAATCAGGCATTATAGCTCAGGAGGCGGGGCTGGGTTGGGTCTGATACCGTCATGTGCTGATAATCAGATCTCATTCCATGAGAATCGTCTAATCTCTCATCAGACTATCATTATATTATATCTTAATCACTTTGTAATAGTGGAGTGATGGAACCGTCCGCATTATTTAATTTAATTTAATTTAATTCATGGACTCATTTATTCATGTTTGTTCATCCATTCATTTATTTATTCTATTCACTACATCACGTCATTTTCGGGCTATTATTTTATATACTCATTTATTCGCATTATTTAATTTTATTCATTTATTTTATTTATTTATCTGTGTATTCATCCAAGCTATTCACTCTATTTAGTTTTTTCATCTTATATCATTATTCATTCATTCATTCATTCTATTCATACTGTTCATGTATTTTATTTATTTATCTACATATTCATTCATTCATTCTCTTCATCATGCTGATCTATTTTTGTTTGTTTATCTATTGTATTTATTCATTTTAATAATGTAGTTTCATTTCATTTTATTTTACTCCAGCTCTCACCACACTTTACAGAATAAATTTTGCGTACAATATTTGGTGTAATCGATGATTAGTGCATGACTGGCATATTGTAAATAAAAAAAAATTCCTCTCTCTCTCTCTCTCTCTCTCTCTCTCTCTCTCTCTCTGGCAGCTGGAGCAGGAAATCCAGAGGATCTCCGAGGCCTATGACACTTTGATGCAGGGCTGCGTGAAGAGAGAAACACTGGAGCAGACGCTCAGGAGCAAGCTGATGGCTGAAATTAAGAGGCTTCAGGACGTTAACACGGACCTGAGAGGTAGTTAAAGCACCAGCAGGGTTTGTTTTAGCCAGTGTTGCAGAATAATAAACGTGTAAAGCCCTGCCGCAGTCGTATCTCATTTGTAAAATATACAGATATACCAAGAGGTGACAAAACCTGAATATCTTACTTAACCTGTCCGGATTCTTCGGTGGTCCCGATGCTCATGCGTTTTGCTTGTTTTGTTTTACAGACAGTCTGGAGAGCAGCAGCATTCAGGCGGCGAAAGACGTGAAGGCTGCCGACCACAACGAGCAGGTTATCGCTAAACTCCGCATCCAGAGTGAGTAAATCAGCAGCGTTATTAACTCAAAGTGATGTTTTAAACCAGTGTACTGTACATTAGAGCTGTTAAAAAAGCACACGCTTAAATATTTAGCCGGAAAAACATGGCAAGTTGTTCGTGTCGCTTGTAGTTTGTCGCCTGTGGGCGTGGCCTGTTCAGTTTTTTTTCGTACTCAGAAATGTAAGATCTACAGCTAAATAGCTAACACAAATTAAATAACGGCACTAATTGGCGTGAATCGTGGTTGTTTGAGTTGCATATTACATCCTGCTAGTTTCGTTTTCAGATTAGATTAACAAAACGTGCTAACTGGACTAGCTATGTACACTCACCAAACACCAACGGTCTCTGCTACTTCCTTCCAAATTTTGTTTCTGTATATATCTCTCTGTACACGTTTAATGACAGGTCGTTTATGACCGGATTAAATGAAACCACCGCTATAAGTTTTTCTTCAGCGGTAATTGCAGGAATTAAGTCGCGAACGGGGAACTGAAGAAAAGTCGGACCACACGTGATGGATCCTTTGATTGATCCTGGATTTTTTGCTGTTCTAAAAACTGATTCACATAGAAACGGAAATTCAAATGTTTTTTTTGTTTGTTTGTTTGTTTTTTTCGCACACTAGTGTGAACGTAGGGAAATTCTCTGGCAGTATAGAAATGCATATGAATGTTAAAGGACATTCAGCGCCGCTAAAGCTACTGTAAACACACTCCCTCGTATCTGTGGGAGGATTCTTGGAAAAGCCGCATCTCTGTTAACTCGCTTAAGATCAAGCAGGAAGCCAGTTTGCAGCCTTCAGCTCAGGAATTTGGTTCACTGACAACACACATGACCTTTGTCCTGAAAGTAGAATGATCAGTTCATCACTGTTCAGCGACCCTCTCGTCTTTTTTGTTTATCCCGGACTCCACTTTTACTCTGGGAAACAGATGAAGGAATGTAAAATTTCAAGGATGTGTGTTACAGGGAGGGTGGCCGCTTCTCCTTTTTTTTTTTTTTTTTTTTCCGTCGCATTCCTTGGCCTCTTGCGTAAAATGACACGGTCCATATTTCGCAACCGAATTCTTTGGATATGAGCAGGAAATCCCAACACAAACATGGCATCCTAGGACGAGGCTTGGTTTTAGTAATCTCAGCTATTACAAGCTTAACCCTGTAAACTCCCTGTAAAGTCTTTTAAATACACACCATTCCTATTAGCTCGACTGTAGTTACTGAATAATTCATGGTAGTTACTGAATAATCTGCTTTGAGATGAATAACTGAATAAGCCAGGGCTTTGATGTGTTTATTAGGGTTAATGAGAGAACATAATCAAAGTCCAGAGCTGGGGTCAAAATACAGGCAGAGCAAAACCACACGCGTTAAGATGCGTTATAAACTACTTACCCACATAAAAATGTTTACCTATACAGCTGTAGACATTTATATTACGTGAACTCTCATGATGGAAAATGCACATCACTCATCACAGCTTGTTGCTAATAATAGATGAATGTCGTGGTGTTCAGGCTTTTTCCCCCACTTTGTAGCTCAAATGCACAGAGGTCGGAAAATGATGTAATTCCGAGTTACGACTTGCCACTTAAGTTACGTTGAATACAGCAATAATGCAGTAAAGCTCATAAAATACTTAAACAAGACCTGGGAGAAAGACAGAAGGCTTAAATATAAAAACCGGCTGGATTAAGAAGCAACAGATGAGACTAATTAACTACTGTGATACTCGGTAACTCGTATAGGGAAAAGTGGGAAGGACTTTTCACTCACGGAGTATCGAGATTAAAAATAAGCGTTATTCCAAGAGCATCGATTCCTACCCACTTTGAAAAACACTCCTAAGCTTGTCTATTGAATTTGTGATCAGTTTCTGTTTCACTGTGTCTCTCAGATGAGGAGCAGAAGTTGCAGTGTGCGCGATTGGAGCGGGAGGTGCAGCTCCTGCGTGAGGAGACGAGCGCTGCGCAGGAGCGCAGCCGGCAGCTGCAGGCCGAGCTGCACAGGAAGAACGCATACGTGGAGATGGTGGAGCGTCTGCAGGGGGCGCTGGCTCAGTTACAAGCCACCTGTGAGAAGAGAGAGGGCCTGGAGCTTCGTCTGCGCACACGACTCGAAGCGGAGCTGCGCACGCTCAGGAACCAACAGGTGTGCACATGAATAGACACACACACACACACACACTTATAGCAGGAAGTATATATAGCAAAATCCCCTACTGTGATCATTTTTCTCCATATTATGATGATCGTTGATGTTAATGATTTTAAGGTTAAGCCGTACAGTAATCGCTGTATTTCTGATTCTACTCCAATAGAGGCAGAACCAAACGTGTCCAGCCATCTCGGGCGTCTCGGCATCCTCTGCGAACGTGAGCACCCTGCTAGAGCGCCTGAGGGAACGAGAGGAGCGGATTTTGGCCCTGGAGGCCGACATGACGCGCTGGGAGCAGAAATACCTGGAGGAGAAAACCATGATGGAGTTCGCCATGGACACAGCGGCCACCGCTGCAGCTCAGAGGTGAAGACCTCAAATCAAATCAAATCACACCTTCAATATAAACATAGATGTACATTTAGAATCTGTGATTTTTTTTTTTTTTTTTACCTTGCGTGTATCGTTTTTTATTCTGTTTTCACAGAGACACCACCATCATCAACAACCGCTCGCCCTGTCATTCATCTAAAACCAGCTACAGTGAGGATCTGCCTCATGCTGAGATTCAGAGCCAGGAGGTGGAGAACAGGTACGAGATCATGCTGGGTTTGATATTTCACTTCATTCAAGTGTTTACAAATATCCTTTGCTTTTGTACCACGCATTTCATTTCGAAATGTCCAACGTGCTATTGTGATAAGAGATCACGAAATAAGTCTTTAATCCTGAACGGTGTGTGTTTTGATCAGGATCCGTGCTCTGTACGGGCAGATCATGGAGAAGGACGCCGTGATCAGCGCTCTTCATTATCGGCTCCAGCAGGAACAGGAGAAAGGTGAAGAGGGCGAGGGTGTGTCTTCGGATTGCCCTGCCCACTCTGACTCAAGCTCCTCCTACAGTAAAGGTAAGAACGTACTAGTCGTAGTAACGCTGATGTTATTTTTAATATTTAGAGGCATTTGAAATAAAAACCTTCTTTTCTTTGTTTTGCTACAGGAAAGTGCGACACGGATGAGCAGACAGGAAACACGTCGAGTTTTTCCCGTGTTGCTGACGCGACACACACACCACCAACCACACAGCAACTGTCCAGCAGCCTGGGTCAGGACACACACACACTCTCTCTCTCACACACACACACACACACATGATGATGAGGAATGGAAAAACAGAACGAGTTAGTGATTAGTATGAACCCTGCATGGATCATTGCACAGAGTCGGAAAACAGTTCACATCGATTAGGATCGAGCTGCACTCCAGCGGTTATTGATTTACCACTGTGTGTGTGTGTGTGTGTCTGTGTCTGTGTGTGTGTGTGTGTGTGTGAACAGAGCAGAATGTTAACTCACTGATACGAAGAAATATTTACAGTGTTAAATGAATGGATTGTTTAAAAAAAAAAAAAAAAAAAGAAAGGTACTACGCAATGGCTACGCTTAAATTTTTCACTGCGAAAAATTGTATCTTACCGAGTGAAGAGACCGTATGAAAGCTTCAGGTATAATGAGAAGACTCATGAGTCTTTTTAACGAGTTTTAAATTATTTCCATCTCAACAAAAACGTCCTCCAAGCGTGATTATTAAACGGACAGCGAGAAGAATAGAGTGTGAGCGCAGCAGAGTCGCTCAGAATTTCATATTTGCCTGAAATTCAGTAACATGGATGCTGTCGGTGTTGAAAATAACGTAAAATGCACACATTTTTCATCGCTGTAACAGATACATATCACGCCTTTACTCGTTTTCTAACGGTAGCAACATTAAACGCTACTGTTTGGATAAAAAACTGCAACAAGAAATAGAGGCTTTATGAAAGTTTCCCCCCATTTTTACAGAAAATATTCAGAATCTTCACTGAATTTAATTCAGGTTTATTCTATTCTGATAGAGCTCTCAGTCAGTCATTATTAACAGATTACTGGGTTAATAATTATGTTCACATCCAAGCCAAGACGTCAACAACGTCTTTCGAAGCAACTATGTAAAAGTTTTGGTATGTATTTACAGAAAAGACGCTTCCTTCACTTATCTACATGACGTTGATTTTTCACAGAAAGCGGCAAGCAGAAGGCTGTGAATCCATTCAGAGGTCTGGACAGCGTGGAAGCGGAGGCAGTGGAAATCTTCATCTGAGTGCTGACAGAGTGCAGGAACTCCGCAGAGCCGTCAAAGTGGAAAAACAGAGAGACGCAGAGGTGTCCGGGGGATCCGGAGCTAAGCTTTCCTCTCGCTCGCGTACCGCTCTCTAAGCTCAAGCAGATCTTTTGAAGGGGAGGGAAAAAAAAAAACAGGGACTTTTGTGAACGTGTGAAGTGTTTGAGGAAAATCGAGCAGTGTCGTGTTGTGATTCAGAGGAATCACCGAAGAGCTCACGCACGCACACACACACACACACACACACACACACACACACACACAGAGACCAGATTAGAGTTCAGAGTAATTGTACGGGAACGCCTGAACTTGTAAACCGCAAATCCAAAGTCAGTTGCGTGAATCTGTGCGTAAATAATTCATGCTTTACATGTTGCCACAACTCCTAGAGCTTCTGGCTTCAGCCACACAACCTCAGGCAACTTCTTTAGCCCCACCCCCATGGCTCACGAAGGCCCCGCCCCTTAAATGTTAAAAAATGTTTAACCAGTAGCTGTTAAACATTTTACAGAGATTACGTTACATCCACACTGGCACGTTTATGAATCTGATTATGGATTTGCAATTTCTAAAAACGTAATTACTTTTGACAAGAACACAACTGTTCATGTTAAACCTTCCACACATTTCAGAATGTTCTCTGGGTCTGTTTTTAGTCTCTGGACTGTTTTTCTCTCACTTCTTCTTTTTTTTTTTTCTTCACAAAATGAAGGTCACACACACTCATCGTTGATCTCACCACATTGTTATCCTGTTGAGTTTCTTCTGGAGGCTGAAACTGTTGTGGTTTTTTACAGCTCCACCTTTACTGTGCATTCTTTTCAGATTCTTTCTCTCAGGCTCCCTCAGGCCTGGTTTTGTTGTTTTTTTTTTTTTGTTTTTTTTTTTTACAGGTTTTACAGAAAATTGTGGAATTGTAAATTATTTTTTTTTTCCTTTTTTTCATTGTACAATGCATCTGCTGGTCAGTGTGACGTACGCACAATCACGCCAAGCTGCGCTTTCTTCGTATATTTTGTTTATCGCGTTGTAACGTATGATGTAAGATTAATATATTTGCTATTTTATATTAGTGGATCTAATACTAAAGCTGTTCATTACAACTCTTATTAAAGATGTGAACGTTCTGGAACATTTCACACACGTAAAAAATAAATAAAAAAATAAATAAAGGTGGTAATATATTTAACTGTCTTTTTAAATGTGTTTCTAATTTTCTGCTCTACACTGAATGAAATGTAAAGAATGAGTGTAAATACCTCGTCACGTCTGCATGTCTTTCTCTGACTCACGTCAACTGAAACCTGACCTGATGATGAGTAATTCTACCTGAAATGGCCGTGAGGAACATTCCTGCTCAGCGTCAAGCCATTAACCACAACACGACTCCACCTGTATCGAATATCCAACACGTCATCAGAGCCGCACTCGTATTAAACTTTCATCTAGTCTTATACCACAGTGCTGTTGGGATCTGGATTCTGATTGGTTGAGAAGGTGTTGATTAATATTCTATAACAGCAGCTCTGACAGTAGTTAATGTGGTCCTTCGAATATGTTATTTTTTCTCTAACAGCTCATTCACAGAGCATAATAAACAGAAACAATAAACAAATTTAAAAAAAGTGCTATTTCCTTAACAAAGACATACACCACGCTACTCTACATCCGAGCTTTGGTGTGAGATGGGATGACACTTTTTTAGGGCATTTTTTTTTAGGGCAAAAAAATTTGACGTTCTCTGAGTTACTCCAAATTGAACACAGTAGTGCACTTCGTTTTGTCCTTGTCTCGTTCCAGAGATGAGATCAAAGCCTCTCATTTCCATACTATACTATACCATACCACACTATACTATACTATACTATACTATACTATACTATACTATACCACACTACACTATACTATACCATAACACACTATACTATACTATACTATACTATACCATAACACACTATACTATACTATACTATACCATACCACACTATACTATACTATACTATACCACACTACACTATACTATACCATAACACACTATACTATACTATACTATACCACACTATACTATACTATACTATACCATACCACACTATACTATACTATACTATACCACACTACACTATACTATACCATAACACACTATACTATACTATACTATACCACACTATACTATACTATACTATACCATACCACACTATACTATACTATACTATACCACACTACACTATACTATACCA
>CM075016.1:22889530-22905215 GCA_037576675.1 Pangasius sanitwongsei | reverse complement strand
TACTATACTGTCTTGCACTGTACTGTATTAAATATGTTTTGGAGTGTGATAGGATGAAACTAAGTGCACTCCTGTGTTAGACTTGACCACCCTAACACGCAGGGAAATTTGGTGAAGATCTGAGAACGTCACGATTTTTCACCCCAAAAAAATGATAAGGGGTTAGCCTTTGTTTTTTTTTTTTGGGGCAAAAAATTCGACATTCTCCAAATTTAACCAAATTCATACCATATTTTAGGAAGGTCAAGACGAACACAGTAGTGCACTTTGTTTTGTCCCATCATGCTTCAGAGCTGAGATCTGAGCTTCTTATTTCCATACTATACTATACTATACTATACTATACTATACTATACTATACTATACTATACTATACTATACTATTTCTCAGCTTTGGAGTGTGATAGGGCAAAACTAATTGCACTTTCATGTTTGACTTGAACACCTTAACGTGCAGGACAAATTTGGCTAAGATCTGAGAACGTCACCATTTTCACCCAAAAAATGGTAAGGAGTTAGCCTTTGTGTTTTTTTGGGCAAAAAATTTGCCGTTCTCCAAATTTAACCAAATTCATACGGTGCATTAGGAAGGTCAAGATGAACACAGCAGTGCACTTTGTTTTGTCCCATCATGCTTCAGAGCGGAGACCTGAGCTTCTCATTTCTATACTATACTATAATATACTATACTATTTCTCAGCTTTGGAGTGTGATAGGGCAAAACTAATTGCACTTTCATGTTTGACTTGAACACCTTAACGTGCATACTATACTATACTATACTATACTATAATATACTATACTATACTATACGTATTGTATTATACTATACTATCTTGCACTACTAAATATGTTTTGGAGTGTGATAGGATGAAGCAGGGTGAATTTGGTGAAGATCTGAGAACGTCACCATTTTCACCTCAAAAAAATGGTAAGGGGTTAGCCTTTGTGTTTTTTTGGGCAAAAAATTTGACGTTCTCTGATTCTAACCAAATTCACCAAATGCCATAGGAAGGTCCAAATGAACACAACACTGCACTTAGTTTAATTCTATCATGTTCCAGAGCTGAAATCTGTGCCTCTTATTTCCATACTGTACTATACTGCTATGCTTTACTACAGGGTATTGTACTATACTATATCTCAGATTTGGAGTGTGACAGGGCAAAACTAAGTGCCCTCACATGTTAGGCTTGACCACCTTTAAGCACAGGGTCAATTTGGAGAAGATCTTAGAATGTCAAATTTATCACCCAAAGATGGTAAGGGGTTAGCCTTTGTTTTTTTGGGGGGCAAAAAATTTGACATTCTCCAAATGTAGCCAGATTCATACCGTGCGTTACGAAGGTCAGGATGAACAAAGTAATGCCCTTCGTTTTGTCCTATCATGTTCCAGAGCTGAGATCTGAGCCCCTCATTTCCATACTATACTATACTATCTTGCACTGTACTGTATTAAATATGTTTTGGAGTGTGATAGGATGAAACTAAGTGCACTCCTGAGTTAGACTTGACCACCCTAACACACAGGGAGGATGTGGTGAAGATCTGAGAACGTCATGATTTTTCACCCAAAATAATGGTAAGGGGTTAGCCTTTGTGTTTTTTTGGCAAAAAATTTGCCATTCTCCAAATTTAACCAAATTCATACCGTGTTTTAGGAAGGTCAAGACGAACACAGCAGTGCACTTTGTTTTGTCCCATCATGCTTCAGAGCTGAGATCTGAGCTTCTTATTTCCATACTATACTATACTATACTATACTATACTATACTATACTATACTATACTATACTATACTATACTATTTCTCAGCTTTGGAGTGTGATAGGGCAAAACTAATTGCACTTTCATGTTTGACTTGAACACCTTAACGTGCAGGACAAATTTGGCTAAGATCTGAGAATGTCACCATTTTCACCCAAAAAATGGTAAGGGGTTAGCCTTTGTGTTTTTTATGCAAAAAATTCAACATTCTCCAAATTTAAACAAATTCATACTGTGCATTCGGAAGGTAAAGACAAACACAGCAGTGCACTTTGTTATGTCCTATCATGCTTCAGAGCTTTTCATTTTCATACTATACTATACTATACTATACTGTATTATACTGTATTATATTATATTATATCTCAGCTTTGGAGATTTATAGAGCAAAACTAAGTACACTTGTGTGGTAGGCTTGACTGCCCTAAAGCACGGGGCAAATTTGGTGAAGATCTGTGAAAGTCAAAATTTTCACCTAAAAAAAATGGTAAGGGGTTAGCCTTTATGTTTTTTTTTTGGCAAAAAATTTGCTGTTCTCCAAATTTAACCAAATTCCTACTGTGCATTAGGAAGGGCAAAACGAACACAACAGTGCACTTTGTTATGTCCCATCATGCTTCAGAGCTGAGACCTGAGCTTCTTATTTCCATACTATACTATAATATACTATACCACACTATACTATACTATACTATACTATACATACTATACTATACTATACTATACTATACTATACTATACTATACTATACTATACTATACTATACTATACTGTCTTGCACTGTACTGTATTAAATATGTTTTGGAGTGTGATAGGATGAAACTAAGTGCACTCCTGTGTTAGACTTGACCACCCTAACACGCAGGGAAATTTGGTGAAGATCTGAGAACGTCACGATTTTTCACCCCAAAAAAATGATAAGGGGTTAGCCTTTGTTTTTTTTTTTTGGGGCAAAAAATTCGACATTCTCCAAATTTAACCAAATTCATACCATATTTTAGGAAGGTCAAGACGAACACAGTAGTGCACTTTGTTTTGTCCCATCATGCTTCAGAGCTGAGATCTGAGCTTCTTATTTCCATACTATACTATACTATACTATACTATACTATACTATACTATACTATACTATACTATACTATACTATTTCTCAGCTTTGGAGTGTGATAGGGCAAAACTAATTGCACTTTCATGTTTGACTTGAACACCTTAACGTGCAGGACAAATTTGGCTAAGATCTGAGAACGTCACCATTTTCACCCAAAAAATGGTAAGGGGTTAGCCTTTGTGTTTTTTTGGGCACAAAAAAAATTCATAAACAAATTCATACTGTGCATTAGGAAGGTAAAGACAAACACAGCAGTGCACTTTGTTATGTCCCATCATGCTTCAGAGCTGAGATCTGAGCTTCCAGACTATACTGTACTGTACTATATTGTAATGTACTATGTTGTATCTCAGCTTTGGAGTGTGATAGGATTAAACTAACCGTACTCTTGTGTTAGGCTTGACCGCCCAAATGAGGAGGCAAATCTGGTGAAGAGCTGAGGACGTCAAATTTTTCACCTAAAAAAGGGTAAGTGCCTTCGAAGTTCTTCGATATTTACCAAATTCATACTGTGCGATAGGAAGAACACAGGAGTGCATTGAAATTTCAGTCTATCATGTCCCAGAGCTGAGATCTGTGCCTCTTTTTTCCATACTGTACTGTACTTTTACTCTTACTATACTATATCTCAGCCTTGGAGTATGAAAGGACAACACTTATTGTACTCGTGCTCGACTTGAACACCTTACCATGCAGGATGAAGCCGTAAATCCAACCTAAAGCGAAAACGAGAGTTGATATCATGAAGCAGTGGTGCATATTCTCTCTGACATTAAAGGGTTAAACACACTCACCTGTCCTGTGTGTGGATGGGTTTTTATTTATTTCGTCTGAAACACACTCGTGTGTGAGGCGTCAGTGAGGATGTTTGAACTTATTCTCAGCAAGGAGGACAGAAACGTCAGTGCTGAGATACACATCTTCATGCATCATGTGTGAGACTGCATTAAATTTAATTTCTGTTTAATTAGCATATAAACTTATATAAACAAAATATAAAAAAGAACATTTTCACTCTTCACCAGACCTCAGAAATCAGGAATAAAAAAACTTATCTACATTTTAAGAAACTTGTTTTTTCTTCATTTTTGTAAGAAAAGAAAAAAAAATCAACACTTTACCAGCACTGAAGCAAACATTTTTTGTGGTGTGGTTTTTCACAATTTTAGACTTGTTAGCTACATGTTAAGGAAATTATTTTTCTTTATTTTTTTTATTTTTAAAGAAAAAGAAAAGAAAAAAAATATTAAACAAACACTTTATAAAGCCATGAAGCATAAATTCTTTTGTGGTGTGCATTTTACATTGTTTTATACAACTTCAGAAATCAGGGGGGAAAAAAACAAAAAAGATTCGTTACATGAAATTTTAAGGAACATATTTTCTTTTTTTTTTTTGGAAAAAAGAACTTTCACCAGCTGGGAAGTTGCATCATGTTTTTGCGTTATGTAGGTTTGCAATTATATGATGTTTCAGACGACTCAGAAAATCAGGAATAAAAGATATTTTTCTTCATTTTCCTTGTAAAAGAAGAGAATAAATCCTTTCCTCAGCCGCGACTTTGCAGCAGCAAGCAGCAGGTGAAGTTCATGACCCTGACCTACGCGGTGATGTGTGTTTTACACTTCAGCAGGTAAACAGCAGTGACTCAGAGCCAAAGCCACACTAACAACATGACACGCTGAAGCCCAGACTTGTGTAAGAGCTCAAATCCCTCGTCTGGAATGTGAGGATCGCACACATGTGAACTGAACGACACAAAAACACCCTGGAAGCTGATTAACGAGAGCCTGTCAGGTTCTTTTGAGATGATATCTGAGACGTCTCTTTATAAAGAATATCAGCTCATTAGCATATATTTACATATTAATACAGGAATAGAAGTGAAACTAAATCACATAAAAACAGAAAAGAGGTGAAATCGTGGTGTTGTGTTCAGTTCAGATCTCACAAATCCACTTTAATTCCAGATTAAATCCCAAAAGTACAAAAACATCGTTAACCTCCTTATATCACACACACACACACACACACATTCTCTCTCTCTGTCCATCTTTATCTTTTTTGTCTGTCTCCTTCTCCTTCTATCTGTCTCTCTTTCTCTCTGTCTTTCCATCATGCTCTCTTTCTCCCTGTCACTTTCTACCTGTTTCTTTCACTCCAACTCTTTCTGTCTGTCTCTCTACCACTATCTTTCTCCATATCTGTGTCGTTCTCTCTGTCGCTCTATCTCTCCCTTACTCTCTCAGTGTCTCTTTCAATCTGTCCTTCTTTCTCTCAGTCTCATTCAGTCTGTCTGTCTGTCATTCTTTGTCTTTCTGCCTGTCTGTTTGTCTCTTTATTTTTCCCTTTATTTCTCTGTCTCTCTCCAACGCACTCTCCTCCTGATCTTTCTCCTTCTGTCTCTTTCTATCTGTCTCTTTTTCTCACTGTCTGTCTCCATCTCTCTCTGTGTATTTCTGTCTTTCTCTTTCTGTCTTCCTCTCGGTCTTTCTGTCTTGCTCATTCACTCACTCTTAATTTCTGTCTGTCTCTGTCTGTCAACTGTCTCTATCACTCTATCACTCTCATTTTCTCTTCCTGCCTGTCTGTTTCTTTCTGTCTTTATTTCTGTCTCACTATTGCACTTTCTTTCTTACTGTCTCTTTGTTTTATCTTTCTTTCTCTCAGTCTGTCTGTATGTCTCTCTCTCTCTCTCTCTGGTTGGTCAGACAGGAGATTGATGGCTTTTGCGCTCCAGGCTGTGCAGTATTGATTTGTGGCAGACAGACAGGCAGATACTCAGACTGGTGTGCAGAAAGACAGACTGAGAGAAGAACATGACTGGATGGACAGACAGGCAAATAAACAGAAAGATAGTTAGGCAAACAGACAGATAGAAAGACGGCAAATAAAGAGAAAGATAGACAGAAGCTGTGAGGAATTTTTGTGGAATAATCTGTTCTGAATTCTCTCTCTCTTTCGCACACACACACACATACACACATGCACACACACCACACACGTATACACACACACACACACACACACACACATGACTAATTAAATACTAAAAACCCTCTGGTCTTTTATTGTATAATATAAAACCACAGAAACTCAGTGCAGTAAACACATGTTCTGGATTAAACACACACTGCTTTAATACACCCACAGGGCCTCATGTCAAACACACACACACACACACACACACACACACAGCAGTATGTAATGAACAGGGGCATCATTGTCAGCACCAGAGCAGAAACGTCACTCCTCAGACTCAAGTTTATGTGTATGTGTGTGTGTGTGTGTGTGTGTATGTGTGTGTGTGTGTGTGTGTGTGTATGAGAGAGAGAGAACACAGATGACTTCACTGCCACAGGAATGTGTTTTACTGAAATAAAGCCCACGTGGAGGCGACGCCTTAAACACAAACACCAACTCCTGTTCCAGCAGCAGTGTCTGTCTCCGAAAGAAAAGCAGCTCAATCTGTGCAAAATCACACCAGGACACACACCACACGCACCACACGCACACACACCACACACACACACCACACACACACACCACACGCACACACACCACACACACACACCACACACACACACCACACACACATACACACACACACCACACACACACACACACCACACGCACACACACACACCACACACACACACACACACACCACACACACACACACACACACAAACACATGCACACGCGCACGCACACCACACGCACCACACGCACACACACCACTCACACACCACACACACACACAAACACATGCACACGCGCACGCACACCACACGCACCACACGCACACACACCACACACACACCACACACACACACACACAAACACATGCACACGCGCACGCACACCACACGCACCACACGCACACACACCACACACACACACACACACGCACACACACAAACACATGCACACGCGCACACACACACCACACGCGCACGCACACACACAACACACACTTACACACACAAACGCATGCACACACAAGCACATACACCATACACACACACACACACACCACACACCACACACACAGGCACACAAACACACACACACAAACACATGCGCGCACACACACACATGCACAGCCACACACACCACACACACACACACGCACCACTATAGGCATGCACACACAGATCTTACACCAAACTTTCTTTTAGTTTCATTCATCAATCCTATTTATTCATCTGTACATCTGTTTGTTTGACACATCCATGCATCCATCCATCTGTTCCATCCATCCATCCGTTCCATCCATCCATCAATCCACACATCCATCTGTTCCATCCCTCCATCTTATTTATCCATATAAGACATGAGGAAATGTGATGAATTCACTTCAGCAGTTTCATAATTAAAAATCCACCCTTTATACTGAAATCAGTCAAACACAGTACGTCATAATAATCAGACTTTTATTTCATACTCAGATGCAGTCATGGGGATGTTTCTGGAAGGTTTATATAACAGTTTATCTTGGATGACAACTTGAATTTGAACTGATATCATATAATGAAGAAAACAAAGAGAAATCTAATCGTTATTAACGTTTAAAACTTCATTCGGCAACAAAATTCAAGATAAATTCTAATGAACAGTCCAGGACTTTTAACTTCAGTAATAATTTTAAATAGAATTTATTAAATAAGATGTAGTGCTAACTCCCACAGAATGGGTTAGCGAGTGTGTGTGCGTGTGCGTGTGTGTGTTCATTAAAAGAAGCGCTGGCTTCTTTGTCTCACCAGCGTCCTCTCATGCAGATACATGTTCACATAAGAGTTCAGCAAGTCGTCCATTCTGTGTCCCTAAAACACACAGGACACACATGATCAACTCGGAGAAAACAGCTTAGAGACGTGTGTGAGGAGAAAAGAAAAGGAAAAACAGAGAGATAACAGCATCATACTGGATTTGTCGCCTGTCAATCAAGACCTACGCTGGAAATTTTAAACAAAAAGTCCGTACAATCTCAGGACTGTAGAAATCAACAGTCCACAGCGACATGTGACAATGCAACTCAAAGCTAGCAGGCTAGATAAAAAACAAATTCAGCTACTTCATTAATAAAATAATAAATCAGCTAGCCGAGATTTAAAATAAATCGTCTAATTTAGCATGAAAACTAGCTAACGCTATTTACTAACGCTCGTAACTCAGACAATTAGTAAATCATTCGTAAATCATTTTATCTCGGATGTGTAAATAAAGACATTTCCATAGAGTTAGAATCACGCCTTGAGAAATTTTAATTCAAATGCAAAAAAAAAAGGGAAAAAATCAATAAATTAGAATTTAAACACACATTTTAAATGCAAAAACTTCAAAGACTTTGTATAACAGCATCTGAAATTGGAGTTTGAACTGATTTAATTTTGTAGTTTGACATAAATTAAAAATGATAACATTCAATTTAAAAATTTAAATTGAAATGAATAAAGAGATGCCGAGTCAAAGTGACTTCACTTCTCTGTATAAAGTGCAGTTCAGTCGCTTTTCAACAGCATCCATCACTGAGAAGGTGAAGAGGTGTGTGTGTGTGTGTGTGTGTCTCACCATAGAGGTTTCACAGAGCAGTGTGTTTCCCTTCACCAGGTTGCCGATGGTCAGGTGGAAGTAGGTGCTGCCGCTGGACCAGTTGGTGATTTTGCTGAACGGGTGCATAATCAGCACCTCCTACAGGACAACATCGAAACAGGCTTTTTTTCTTTCTTTCTCTCTTATTTATTTATTCTTTTCTTTTCTTTTTTTTTTTTTTTTTACAAAATACACTACAGTTTTCCATGAACTCAGAAATAAAATATATAAATCCAGTTTCATCCAGTTTCAGTTTCATAATCCTGCACAAATTCAAAACCTAATGTTTAAAATTGTAAAATGTTTTCCTCCTGTTAAGTGTTAATTGTTTTTAATTCATAAATAAAAAATGTTTCATAATAATAAGTTTGTTAGAAGACTTATATATCGTGATGCACATCGTGGATCATAGAAAAATGTCTTTGAGAAATATGATATGATATTTTTGTCACAACACCCAGGCATAATAATATGAATAATTTTTGGTACAGTATACTTGTATGAACATAAAAAAAACAACATACAAAAAATGTGTTTGTAGATACACTAACTTTAATTTTACTTTTATAATTAGTAATTTCCTGTAAACACATTCTAATAATGATCTGCAGACTGTACATGTCCCTCACCTGAACATACAGAGATTTTTTAAAGAGAACCTTATCCACTGGGCCTGTCTGTCTGTCTGTCTGTCTGTCTGTCTGTCTGTCTGATATTTTTTTTAAGGATGCAGGACCTGTAGGCTGGAAGCCTGCACACTGGCACGCTGCAGACTTGTTTACCTTGGTTTTGGGGTCGATGAGACTGACTCCTTGTTTGCTAATGGAGATGGTGATGAGGCTGGGATAGTAGCGGTCAGATGTTTGCTGTGAAAGATAGGAAGAAAAAGATCCTTATTAATGCAACACAAAGCAAATCAACACATTACCCTAATTTATTATTCCCCAAAAGACGAGAATTTACTGGGTGTGTATAAATCAACTGATAAAGGTGTGGCCTCTGTGTGTCAGTCTGAGTAAATGGAGGCGTGGCCTCTGTGTGTCAGTCTGAGTAAATGGAGGCGTGGCCTCTGTGTGTCAGTCTGAGTAAATAAAGGCGTGGTCTCCCACTCCACATAATTAAAACGTAATTTTTTTGAATAAGCTCAGTTTGCATAATTCTTTTTCATTTACCTTCACTTCGAAGAAAGAACAGCCAAACGTGGGCCAGGAAGCGATGACCTTCAGAAAACGTACTTTAGCCTCGTCCACTGTGATTCCAGCCTGCTTATTGTATGCACTGATTATGTGCTGTAACATAAATCACACACACACGCACACACACACACACACACACACACACACGGCTGTTTTAAATTTGGATACAGAGACAGACAAAGAGAAACAGACCTAACAGATAGACAGATAGATAGATAGACAGACAGACAGACAGACATTAATACAGACAAGCAGAAGGACAGATAGTTAGATGGATAACTGGATGCGAAGATTAATGGAGGGATGGACAGACAGAGAGACAGATAGATGGACAGATAGATATTCAGACCAGTGGACTGTTAGACAGACAGAGAGGCAAATAAACAGATGGACAGACAGACATACAGACAAATAAAAGATGTTTGGAGTCTGAGCATATCTTTCTGAGTGTCACACACAGTAGTGAATTTACGCAGCACTGATGACGTGTGTGTGTGTGTATAGTGGACCTTTTTCCAGTCCTCAGTGGACATGATCTTCTGCTGATCAGCGGGTACAAGCTCCTTCAACATTTTGGGGATCATGACGAACTGTGACCGGTCTGCGTCCACTCGCACCCTGAACAGGAGTCCAGCCAGAGAGATCAGGTCCTCCTTCTCCAGGCTGTGGTAACCATGCAGATACTTCGGCAACTCCTGAACAAACACAACACACCAGCACAATGCTCCGAGGTCAAGCACAGCCAGGTGACACAGCCATCACGGGATTTAAAAAAATACTTCCTAATATATTTTCAGAGAGACATGCAAAATAAAACACAGAGACATTTTAACTTCAATTAAAAGTAACCAAACTGTTGGAAAACGCATAATCAGAGACAGCACTGATCCGATACCCAGGATCAGCACCGGGCCGACACCAGCAAAAAAAAACAGTTGATCAGAAATATGAGGGGAAAAAAATGGATCCGGTCCTGTAACAAATGAAAAAATTGAAAAACTAGATTTGGAAAAGATTTTTTTTTATAGAACTGTAAATGTTTACATATAAAGAAACTTTACATAGATTTTTGTGTAAAAGCAGTTGTTTTGTATAAGTCATATTTTTCGCTTTGTATCCCCCCCCCCCCTCCATTTAAGTGCTTTAGTTAAAAAAAAAGTTTTTAAATCTTTGTGCCTTTGTAGTAAAACAATATCAGATGAGTATCGATATCATCTGACAGACAAGGTTTCAGTAACAATATCGGAAAGAAAAAAGGAGTATCTCTGTTTATAAGGTATCGTGCACTAAAATCATGCAATAAAACGATTTTATCACAAAGTATAGAGATGTAAACTATTTCTTCACAGATCCACGCTGGTTGCTATAATAACAACGCAGGGAAGTTAGAAAATCTTCATATGAAAGCCACGGTTCTCAACATATTCAGCACAGACAACAGAACCCAGAAAAAAAACCCAAAAAGAATATTGTGCAACATGGTCATAATAAAAAAAAACAAAAAAAAACACATGACATCTAATTTCACTTGTCAAACAAACATGCTACAAGTGCTACACTCACCTGGGGAAAGTGGAACATGAGGTCAGCCTTCAGATCTTTCCCAGGAATCACGTTAAACCAGAGCTTCCTCATGAACAGCACCAGATAAGAAACAGTCGTTGGAGTTGCTATATATATACATAAAAAAGAAGTCCTAATTGTTTAAAGCAGCACAGATCCTGAAACCAAACTTTTTAAACATGATTTAACATGATTTAAAAATATGGGAAACGTTGTTAATGTTCTGCTTTACATGTTAGGGCTGGGAGATGTGACAAAAATATAATGATACCTTCCTGATATTTCTACCATACACAATATGCATCATGATTTATAGGTTTGCTAACAAACTTCCAAAAAAAAAACCAAACAAGCAATACATTGAGTGTTAAAAAAAAAAGAACAAAGGTAAAAGAAAGAGCCAAACTGCTACATTCATTCAGAGATATATTATTAAAACAAAATAAATATAAAAAAATTAAATAAAAAGGAAAAGTCAGTAAATAAAATAAAAAAAACACGAGCATTTCGTAATTTAAAAGTTTCAAAACAAAATAAAACCTTAACATCTATCTAGCTGCTCTCAATCAGTTTGTAAAATGTTATTTAGCAATGTGATAAAAAGATACACATCCTTTGTAATAATTTATCTCAATATTTATATAATAATGTCATACTGCCCAGCCGTAATTACACATGATGATTTCACAAAACTGATTAACTATAAAAATGTGTTTAAACAGGAAGTAGTTTGAAAAATGCAGACAAAAATCCTTCACCCCATTCCGAAGTTATTTACTGTAGCATCACTGCAGTTATAACACTGTCTCTGTAAAACTCACCCTCTTTGGCTTTCTTTCCTTTCTTGGGAGCGTCTGTGAGCTCCTTCAGGTTGTCGAAGAAGTACCGCTGCTCGTTCATGCTCACGACCTGAAATAAAGTGACCGAACTTTTTCAGTACCCAGAGTTTCTTCTGAAAACAGGAATATCATGAAAACCCTCGTTTACACCTGATCGTTTCAGGGCTGCTTGTGTAACCTGATTTATATTCAGTTAGCAAAGCTGGTCTTCCATATTTAGTAGCTAAGCAGCATTTTTACTAGCCAACATACTACCACCTCAAATGTAGCAATGCACCCCATGTAAGGAATAAAACACTTCGTGTGGTGCTGTTGTAGTAAAATCCTCACACTTCGGGTGGTATAATGAAGCGGAGTCACTGGTACCACCCTGAAGTTGATTATTTTCCAATAACAGCACGTCCGCAAATGTTTTATTCCTCTTTTACCACAGCAATTTGTGAACGATTTAAGTTTTTATTTATTAAAAAAGTCATGTCATACTTTAGGTTCTTTTTATCCATTTATATTTACATTTAATGTTGTGGAACATCCGTGATACAAGTTAGTTCCTGTTCTCACTTACGTTATAGCAGCTATAAACAGTCGTTCCTTCACCAACCTCTCTTTATCATGTTACTGAGAAACAATAAAGCGTAAACTCCTATGTCCTGAAGAGGTCGAAAAACTTAATATTACAGCTTTACCTCTGACTGTTACAAAGTGCTGACACTGGAGACTCCTTCCATAAAAGTTAAATAACTTGGTTTACTATTTGCAAATGGTGCTTGGACCCCGTCAACTGCTGCTTGCAATCTGTTAATAATCCCAAATTCTGTGTAGAGCCCAAACCATAAGTTGTAGGAACAACAAATATTGAGGATATGTTAAGACCCTAACCATCTGCAAAGTTAACAAGTTTTATCTCAGTCAGCCAAATGGGGGCGCTACAGGAAATAAAAACGATACACGAAGTAGGTTTTCAAGTGTCATGATCTGATTTACCTACGATGTGTGATATAATATTAAGATTTTAGATGTGTAAATGCATCTACTTAAATTCTTCTACAGAGTCAAAACGTCCCGATCTGAAGTATATCACCTTGTTTGTGGTTTTCACGAACAGACTGTAGCCATCAGCAGAAGAGAGCATGAGATTATTGGCGATACTGCGACACAGATCACGGATCCTCGTAGTGGTGGTGACTTCGTAGAGCTAATGGAGTGAAAAAAAGTGAGTTATTAAGTGAGTTATTGGAAGGTGGAAGTGAAAAATATCACTGCAGAAAGAAGCTGCTGTTTCTGTACCTCTGCTGTTTTATCAGGGAAATGAACTTTGTGGAAGATCTGGGAGCTGTTTTGCTGGATGGCGTCCACTTCCACCTGATGAGGAGCCATTGTTCTGGCTTCTATACTGTAAATGGAAATATAAAAAAAAGATGTTGACCACAGCTGGACCAGTTTAATTACTGAAATGCAGTTAATATGCATACATACATACATGTTCAGGCCACTGTGGGCGCGTCACAAACAACATACCCTGTTCACTATACAGTATAAGTCATGTGATATCTACAAACAACACAGTGCATTGTGGGTATTTCATATCTTCTAGACTACACTGTAGGATTTCAGTGTGCACTGCATATTTACACTCAAAATAATGTTTTATAATCAGGTGACTATTTTTGACATATAGTAGATTACATTCAGAGGGTTATTCCGAGGTATTACATTTTTTTTAAATGCATAAACATTTAAGAAATATAAATCTTAAGCATGTTTATTCAGGTCACTGATGGTACATTTAAGCTCAGTTTGGGCTCCTGTGGCTACTGGTGGCCTACCTGAGCATCCCCTGTAGTCTCTGCAGACAGACGGCTGATAGCGGCTCTCTGGGTCTGGACTCTAGGAAGCGCTGGGTGTGTTTTAGCAAAGCCTGACTGGGAGGGAAAAGTCCACAGCAAAGCCACAACAGCTGCCAGCCTCGCTCCATACTCACCCTGCGAGGCAAAAATGGAATACACATACATTACAGGTGTGGTTTTAAAAAAAAAATAATAATTAGTAGCTGCCAATATAAATGAAAGGATACTATAAATTCTCAATTAGCAGTACATAAGAGATAAACACATGAAATTCATATGTGATCCTACTGTGTTCTGGCAATTAACGGCTTATGTTCTAGTGTTTGGAATGCATAAACCAAATATATATGCATATATATTTATTTCTCAACTGACCCGTTGTTGTTGTTGGTGAGCTGCTTCATGATCTGGCAGTAAACTTCATCTCTGAGCTCAGGGTGCTTCACCGCAGGTCCATAGATCTGGTCTGTCAGCTCCAAGGGGTTCCTTGCGCTTTTGACGGGATAGTCACCCATATACTTGAGAATAGGTACAGGAATGTTAAGGAAAGCACTTACAATGCACCACAGTAATCAAAAACTATTACTGTTTGTTGATTTAAACAAAAAGAGATGGTTTAGAGGTAGTTGTTCTAAGATAATATTCCTAATGTTCTATATTCCTAATATCGTAATTTGGCCCTCTCCAGAGAGCTTTATATTCCCACAGCCCTATGTTTCCAGGGTCCTATATTCCCAAGGCCTTATGTTCACTCTCTGTAAAAAATTTCTATTATAACATATTCCTAAGGCCCTATGACATGAGAGAACTAAGCTCCCAGGGCTAATGGTAGGTAATATATTCCCATGTCCTTATCTTTCCATGTCCTATACTCTCAAAGTCATATTTTCCCAGTGGCTCTATGGTCCCGATGCCCCACATTCCCAGGGTCCTTTGTTCCTATGGTTCTATGCACTTAGGGTCCTATTTTCCCAGCGCTCATGTTCTCAGTTTCCTATTTTCCTATTTCCAAGGGACTTATGGACCAGGATCCTGTGTGTTCTTTATCCCTATGGCCTCATTTTGCCAGACTTCTACATTCCCAGGTTCCTATGTCCCTATGTCCTTGTGTCGCTAGATTCTTATAATCTCAGAGTCCTATGTTCCCAAGTCCTTATGTTTGAGGTTTACTGAACAGGAAAAGATGTCCACACCTCCACAAACTACAAATGCTCATATTCTTCTAGTTCTGTTCAGTAAATAACGTTTGAAGTCCAATAATGGACATGCTGCTCTCAAATAGCTGTCTGACATACAGTATAGTGAACCACGAACTCAGGAATCCTTTCGCTATTTCCTCTGGAGTATGGAAGTGTGTTGGTGTGTGTCTGGTGAGTATGTGAATGTTTCAGCGATCAGGAAGGATATCGGTGAAGGAGATGCAGGCCAGCTGGCTGAGCTCAGAGTTCTTCTGCAGGCTCTTCAGTAGTGGCTGTTTGAGAGGTTCTTTCGATCGGGCCCACAGTTTCTCTCGCACCCCGGATTTACCTTGACGTCCTGCTTCCTTTCCCGGCTCTCTGTGAATCAACACACCAACATACCACTGAAATGACTCAAGATCGTATCGTGTTGAATCAGCGGCTGTTCTCAATGTCTTTCATACAGCAGATCATTAATCTCACTGCAGATCAGATTGCAGTGAGATGGGGGTGGCCCCATATGGACGGCCTGAAGAACCGTTTGGTTTGCTGGTGATGGTGCCACCTGGGGGCTGTGGAGATGGTTTGGGGAT
>CM075016.1:22862416-22884605 GCA_037576675.1 Pangasius sanitwongsei | reverse complement strand
ATCCGGAACAGAAGATTTATGTACAGATTTGTGCATTATTTACTCTATATACAGCTGTATAAATAAAGAGATATGCAAATGTATTAACATAATACTTGAGAAAGAGGCAGTAATTAGAGATGGAGCATGAATTACAGAAATGAATTACAGAACACAGGTAATGATTCCTGTGTTAGCTGTTTAATGCCTAGATGTTCTAGTGCATGTTTAGACACAGTGGTGTGTGTGTGTGTGTGTGTGTGTGTGTGTTTGCACTGCACCTAGTCTGCTGCTGTCCTGTACAGCCACGGCATAGACGGAGCGCTCCTTCAGCCCGTTGAGGAACATAGACAGCAGCTCCACCATGCTGTGAGCATAAACTGCCTTCAGCTTATACTCGCCTCTGAGCGTGGAGAGACACACCACCTCCCCCATCCGGCCCTCACTGCGGGGAGAAAGAGAAAGACACAGGTCAACAGAGGTGTTACTATATAGGTGTTATGCTGCCCTGTGAAAAAGGAAAAAGGGAAAAATGTAGAGAGAAAGATAAAAAAAGATGACATGAGAGAGCGAAAAACAGAAACGTAACCAGAAGGAAGTAATGAGGATCATTGTGAAGGTGGTCCTACAGTGTGCACCCGCACATTGTATGTGTGTGTGCGTCTGTGTGTGTGTGTGTGTGTGTGTGTCTGTGTATATGTGTGTTTAGAGCTGCTGATTGGTTGGAATTCAAACTAAGAGAAATTCCCATCAATGTATTTCAATGTTTCAAAATATAAACTAGCATCATATTAGCATATTTCCAAAATAAAAAACACAGACCTGACTATTTGGACCGCCGTCACCTCAGGATAAGAGAGCTTCAGGTATGTTCTCTCTTTTCCTTCCTGAAATGAGACACCGTACCAGTTAACAGCCACCACTAACATTTCTTCAGGTAAGTTGAGACCTGGAGCAGGAAAAAGAAAATCAATCAGTACCTCCATGTTGAAGACTGTCGAGTTATTCCACAGGTGTAAATGCAAAGCAGAGATCGTTTACCTGAAATCACAGAAGCCTCATAAAATTTAGAGAAGTAGATGGGCCAGTGGAGACGGGCGTACTTGACCACTTCTGCTTTCACGCTATCAGGACTCGCCCCGAAGTTTACATACGAGCCCTGTATGAGGAGACACGGTACAGAGAGATCACACCTCACACATCAGATCTCATATCTCATATTAAATCTCTCCATCATATCAAAAGTTTTCATTATAGCTGCACTGTAGATTGCGTTGCTACACTGACATCACATATGCACTGCTGTTACATTCTGCATCCTGATTGGTCAGAAGGTGCTGATTAGTTTTCTATAACAGCAGCTCTGTTAGTAGTGCAGCAGCAAATCACAGGTTTATATAAACGCCCTCGTTCTAATACGTTATCGTTTCTATGGCAACAGGTCATTCAAAGGGACGTGTACAGCGGACGCTCCAGATAATCCAAGACTAAATAAGGAGATGTTTATTTAACATTTACGGAAGGAGTCTCCAGCGTCAGCGCTTTGTAACAGCCAGAGGTAAAGTTGTATCTTTAAGTTTTCCTACACCTTCAGGACAGAGGAGTTTACACTTTGCGGTTTCTCGGTAACATGACAAGCTGCATTTTTTTTTAAAAATTAAAAACACCTCATTTTATCACCAATTAATTTTCATACATTACAAGGCAAATTGCTATTCCAATGTGTAGAAATATAACTACAATAAAGTAATTTGTATTTTTTTGGTCAATATATTGTCCATTTTGAAAAAAGTGCTAAAACATGAAATAATACCTGTTCGTGGGCGGAGCTGACCAGCTGCACCAGCTTGACCTCTGATTTGTTCTCAATCAGAGTGAGGCTCAGACACTCCCACACGATGCTCTTAGTCTTCTCCGTGCTGCTCTCTGTGCCGTACTTGACGTAATAGTGCTTCGCTGCAAGCTGCACGTAGTCATCCTCCTGGAAAACACACGATAAAAATCATTAGCTTGGCCTATTAATAAAGATTCATAACTCAGCACAAACAAGGTTTAAATTAAATGTCGCTTCCTCGCCCAACCTCCATTCAAAGCCTGGATATAGTCGTTTTACAAGCATGTTTAATTTAATAATGTAGTAAATAAAAACCCAGGTAAGGCAGCTGGTTAATTAGTGGTCACGCTATTACACGATATCTCCCACACTCTCTTTGGCTCTGATGAACATACTTGCTATTTTTAATCGTGCTGTACTGTTGTCCATGTGTACCGTTTCCTTGCGTCATCAAACTACAGTCTACATTTGTAGAAAACGTTAAGCAGGTTTATAACAATTTATTTCACAATGCTGCTGAATTCTGGATTGTGATTGGTCAGAAGGTGTTGATTATTTTTCTATAACAGCAGCTCTGACAGTAGTGTAGCTGCTAATCACAGGTGTATATTAATGCGTTCGTTCTAATGTGTTATCGTTTCCATAGTAACTGTTCATTCACAGGGACTTGCATGCCTCTCGCGGCCACTCCTTATAAATGGATTAAAAAATCGTTGACATGGTAAAGTTTTCTGTAAGGAGATGTTTATTTAACATTTAGGGAATGTCAGCGCTTTGTAACAGTCAGAGGTAAAGCTGTAACTTTAAGTTTTCGACTGTTTGTAGCTGCTATAACATAAGTGAGATCAAGAACTAACTTGTTTTTGGACGTTCAACAACATTAAATGTAACTATAAATGGATAAAAGTAAGAGGGATAAAACACTTATGGACGTAGTGTGATAGGAAAAAGTTTGGAGTATGAACAGTAGCAGTATACTCATTGATTATTTTCCTCTATCCACACAACATGGAGAATTTTATTCTTTACTTTTAATAAAGATGCTACAGTTCAAAAATGACATGATCATACAAAACAGAAAGGCATGCGAATGCCAAAAGCTTATAATGCAGGTTTGAAAGGATGAAATCCAAACATTATGCGCTAAGATCTCCCTTTTCTATAGAATCACAGCCATATTTTTATTTATTTTTGTTAGTGAACCTGAACCAGTGTGTGATGCAAAAAGGTGAAGCCTGACCTTATCACACTGATACTCTCCGGACTTGAGGCCGTGGACAACCTGCATGTAAATGAGCTCTGTGCTGATGGGGTCAGCGGAGCAGTCGTGCCACGGAGTGAAGAGCTCTTTCTTGAAAGAGAGATGCCACTGAGCTCCCTTCTCCTCACGTCCCTGCCTCCTCGCCTCCTGCTCACACAGAGAGATGGCATCCAGCACGTGCGGCCTGCTGCCGCCTAGAGACCAGTTCTGCACAGACAAGAACACGCACTTGGATCAGAGCTACAGGACGGAGCCATTTTTCTCTCACTGGCAACTACAGCTGAATGAATATGGAGTGAAACTAGCGAAGTCTGAAAGCTAAACACATTTAACTGTTCACAAATAATAAAAAGAAAAAGTACGAATGAACAACTAAAGCCATATTAGGCCGGAACCTTGTCGTGGTAGCACATGTAGAGTGAGAATCCGAACGTGTCCTTCAGATTGATTTTCTGTGCGACGGCACTGCAGAGCTCTGATGCAGTGCTGGATGAGTCTATGGGCAGAGTGAGGACACGGCCGTCCGTCAGGGTCACTTCCACTTTCATGGGCTTCTTCATCTCCATGGCCTGAATTGCACCACAGCATGGCTGGATTACGCTCTTATTTCTAATAATACACTGCATTAGTGTGCCGTGATGTTAGAAAAAAAAAAACCATACGTGTAGCTCGATCCAGCATGGCACTTCCTTTCTCTCTCCGTTAGTCAATGTTCTCTGGAGGCGTTCGGCATAGGAAGAGGAGAACTCGGCAGGTGCATGATGAATAAAACGCTCCAGGTACTGTTTTACAGAAGAGAATGGATCTGATTAGAAACGAGTGAAAGTGAAAGTTGAATAGCAGAAGAGAACAGTACAGCATACTAAATAAAAACAATGTCAAGAGAATGAGAATGGAACACAAAAAAAAGAACTGAAGCAGGAGAATAGAATAGAATAGAATAGAATAGAATAGAATAGAATAGAATAATAATGCCGTAGAACAGAATAGATCACAATAGATCTTGTTATGGTAGGACAGAATAAATTAAAATAAAATAGTTAGGATCCAAAAGAGTAGAGTAGAGTAGAGTAGAATCTACTTTGATTTAGTACAGGACAAAATAGTACAGAGCACAACAAAGTTCATTTGGGAACAATAGAATAGAAAAGAATAGAATTATGGTTCATTTTTCAGAATAGAAAAGGAGAAAAATAGACTTTGTTAGGCTACAGTAAAATAGAACAGAGTTCATTGTAATAGAACAGGATACACAGGAGATCACCAGGTCACTATAGAGTTCAATATAAACTACAGATTCCATTATAAACTATAGATTCCATTATAAACTATAGAGTTTATTATAAACTATAGATTCCATTATAAACTATAGAGTTTATTATAAACTATAGATTCCATTATAAACTATAGATTCCATTATAAACTATAGAGTTTATTATAAACTATAGATTCCATTATAAACTATAGAGTTTATTATAAACTATAGATTCCATTATAAACTATAGATTCCATTATAAACTATAGAGTTTATTTTAAACTATAGATTCCATTATAAACTATAGAGTCCATTGGAACACAACAACAATTATACAGCACAATAGAGTTCATTTGGACAATAGAATTGGAATGAAGCACAACAGCAAACTGCACAGAGAGAATAGAAAAGGAATGATAGATTAGAATAAAATAGAGCGTAGTGTGTATGATTGTTCGGTGTGTTCTTACTCGAGTCAGGAGCTCAGTTGGAGGGAAAATCCCGAGACAGATGGAGAGCAGCATCCAGCCTTGCTCACGGCTCTTCTGGTTCTTATTCTTCGTCAGCTGCTTGCAGATCTGACAGTAGATCTCATCTCTGAAACACACACCAGAAAAGGTGTACAGTTTTCACCTGCAAATTTGTCTTACAAGAAAAAAAAACAACCTATCTAAAAAAAAAAGGATAGATTTAGTGTACCGAATGTTCGGTCTGCGTAAGGCGTATCCTACAATGACATGCAATTTCTCCAAGGTGGTCATGGGTCGATCCAAACTGGGTCCTTCTCCGATCAGAATATCGTCATCTTCGGCCTTCTCTTCCAACTGCAAAACAGGAAATTAATCAACATTCGATCAACATTTTTTACAACGTGATAACCCATTTTACTGAGGTTCATACACCCTGAGTGGGAATTTATTGCTTCTTTTAAAAAGTGTTTTATCATATACATATATATCTCATGTAACACTTTAACAGTAACAGTACTATAAAATATGATGCGTTTCCTGTGTATGAATGCCTGACCTCCTCTGGAATGGTAGAGTGTTTCCTCTTATTGTTGCTGAGTTTGTTCTGTTTTTGCTTTTTACGCAGGAATTTCTGTAGACAAAAAGGTTCAAGTTATTAAATCTTGTAAACATGTAAGACAATCATCATTAAGCTATTAATGTATGAAAAAGCAGCTGGTGGATTTTCACCTGATCCAAACCAACGAGGCTACTGAGACGCCGGCCCTGGCGCTGGCCCAGGTGCTGCTGGATGACGTCGGGGGATAGAGACGCACGAGCCTGCCTCTGCTCGGGAATATCACCCATGAACCTCAAGATGATCCACCAAACAGTTAGACAGGCCTGCAGAGAGGAGAAGAGGCTGAGAGATCAGAGGAGTAAAGGAGGAGAGTAATGATGGAATGATAAGAATAATAAAGCGCCACTCGCCAGCGTGTCTCCTTCGTCCTCGTGGTAAAGCAGCGGGTGCTTCAGTCTCTGCTGGATGTGTGTGTGAGTAGCAGAGCGTTGGAAATGCATGGCAGAGAACTTTGCGAACGAGAACTCATCATCATCATCCTCCTCTTCTTCCTTTTCTTCCTCTTCTGCAGGTTTGTTGTCATTTGTAGCTGGAGTTACTATAATCTGCACATGTTTCTCTGCCACTTTTTCCTTCTTCAGTTCCACGGTTTGTTGTTCCTGTAAAAGTAAAACAATAAGGAATACAAATTCACACATATTTTTGTATTTATGGGATTAATAAAACCATCGTCTTTCATCATCTTGTTAGATTTTGGATTATATCTGTTTTATAATCATCCCTGTAAAGCACTGCATTCATTAAACTTCTTTTTCTACTAATGCACTGACTTTTTACGCTGTGAATGTATGTAACGCGTACTAAAGGCAAAGTTACACCAGAAGCGTCATGTCAATTCAATTCCATTTATCTCATTCATCTTATATCAACCCGTTGAATTTGATTGGATAAAAAAGGTTGGAATGTGATCATGAAAAAATGAAATACAGCTTAAACAACATGGGCTTTTTCAAGCACACCACAAGCTGAAAGATGATATGAGAGCTATGAGCTTGAACTGTGAGCCACTGGCCATCAAGCTCTGAAGCAAGCGTTTATTATTTATTACTTTATTATTTTTGCAAGTGTTTCCTTGTTCCTGGTTCCATGGTGTTGCGGTGGCGTTACCTGTGTGCTGTACTGCCTCGGCTCCTCCTGTCCTTCTGTGGTGTCTGGAAGGAATCCAAACATGTTTTCCACCATTTCCTCATCACTCTTGTCCTCCTTTCTTTTATCTTGAGTCTGACTTGTTTGGCGATTGGTCTTGCTGAGCTTGCGCTGGAGCTCCACAGCCGCGAGTTCCCGTTCCCGTTCCCGTTCCTGTTCCTGGCGCTCCTGGGCTGACAAGAACGCCTGGAACAACACCAAGAGGAGAAAATACAGTTCAATTAAATCGAGAATCCTCCAAAATATCAAGTAGCAGGAAATACCATTATCTGTGTGAATATGGTGTTATTTTCGGAGAAACGTGTAAAAAATGTTACTGTTGTACAGCCCCAGTAACATAAGAACAGCGTTTTTGTATCTGACGCTTTTACGCATGTAGTAGGAGGCATGGCATGAAGCTGGAAGTTGGAACTGTGACTGAAGTACCGAATCGGATAATAATAATATAGGACACTTTTGATTTGTGTTTTTATTTTCCATACAGATTTATTAGATCATTTTATGAGAAATTTATTTGTAATTCATTCACAGGAGAAATGTGGTATTGATTAAAGATCCTATTAGTTGGGAAAAAATTCGTATCCTTCGATTCGCTACTAAGCGTGTGTAAATTTACATATACTAATATGAACCTCAAATGTTCAGCTTCAAATCTTATTTTATATACACTGTCAATTTTAAATCATTTATTTCGATTACATACACCATTTGATGAACATTTTGTGTGTTTAATGACATGAAAGAACTCGATTCCAAAACAAGTACATAAATTAAGACAAATAAGCCTAGACATTCAATTAGGACAAAAGTAGTGTGTGTCCATGGTAGCTGCACTCTGCAATGGCTGAGCTGCATTACTGGAAGAGTCAGTGCACACCGCGCTTAGGAGGCGCTCTTTCACAATTTATCTGCCGTAAGAGTTGCCTTTTATGAGTCAAATCAGCTGTGCCATGAATATGCTTGGTAATTTACAGCTGATTGACACGTACATAAGAACGAAGAAAATCAGCGAACCTTTTGTAAACCTGGCAGGAATTTTTAGTTTGAGTTGTCCTCAAAAAACTTGATGAAAATGTGCAATGATGTAGAGACGCAGTTTGCATCCTTGTTAGCTACAGTAGCAATGTAGATTTCTTTTTTGACTGAACTGTTCATGTAAAGCACAAAACAGACAGCCCAGTACTACTTACCAATAGTATTGGCACCCCTTCACTGAACACAACTGAACAAATAGTTGTCTATTGCACGCAACATTAACGTACAATATGAAGCTACTTATTAAGTGCATTATGTTTATTTGATATAACCATACCCAATATGCATTTGTTGTTGCGTAATTATAATGAATGCTCTGTGTGTTTGTGTGTGTATGTGTGTGTGTGCGCGCCTCACATCATCTTTAAGGCGTTTGAGTTGTTTCCTGGCGAGCAGGCCTCTGGTTTGGGCCTGCAGCAGTATGGCAGCATCCCGTTTGCGTTTCAGGTCTTTCCTGGAGAGGTAGCAGCGTGTGTGGTTCTGCAGTGTGACAGCAGCGGCTCGTTTGCGATGGTACTGCAGGAAGTCTGGCCTGGCATGTGCCACTGCTTGGAGACGCACAAAACCCTGACGCAGCTGTGAGAGGAGAGAGACTGCTAAAGACAATCTACTACATATAAACGGAACATTAATGATAAATAAATAAAAAATAAAATGGTACTTACTTTAATAAACTCTTTCCGGTCTCTGTAAGCACGCCACTTTTTCTGCACAGTCACAGCTGCACTTCTTTTCCTAATAAAATTCTTCCTACAGAGCAACACAAAACCGCAGTGTTCTATTAAACACCCAGCAAAGTGTAGGCAAAAACAAAAATGTGATCAAATGCCGCTCGATTACCAGCAATCTCACTGAACAGACTCATCAGAGAACTGTTCCATGAGGCGTCGCCTAATATTCTAACATCCACATTTGATTAACAGCTCTTTTTTGGGGCCCCCAGCCTGCTTAAGTAGAATTAAACACTAAGTTAGCCTTTGATTGCTAGGTTATCTTTCACTTATATAAATTATGATTTTTAGGACTTGATATTTTGTACCAGTACTGTCCAAGAACAAAACTGTTCATAAGAGTGTCACTCAGTGACCACTGAATGAAATGGAAGTCTTTATCCCTGCCTTTGCCCCACACATTGCACATCAAGTTTTTTCTAAAAAAATGGAAAAATGGAAGAAATGGAACCATGGACATTAGAAGTGTTAGACTGAGGATCAGAGTTAAAGTTGTGTAGAGAGAGCCTGGGTTAGAATTAGAGCTGTTGTTAGAGTTAGAGTTGAGTTGAGGTTAGAGTTAGAGTTGACTTGGCGTTAGAGTTGAGGTTAGAATTGAGCTAGAGTTTGAGTTGAATTGGGGTTAGAGTTGATTTGGGGTTAGAATCAGAGTTGAGTTAGAGTTGAGTTGGAGTTAGAGTTGATTTAGGGGTAGAGTTAGAGCTTGAGTTAGTGTTGAATTGTGGGTAGAATCAGAATTGAGTTACAGTTAGAGTCAATTTGGTGTTAGAATTAGAGTAGAGTTAGAATTGAGTTGGAGTTAGAGTTGGGGTTAGAATCAGAGTTGATTTAGAATTGGAGTTAGAGTTGATTTAGACTTGAGTTAGAGCTGAATTAGACTTAGAGTTGAGTTAGAGTTAGTGTTGAGTTAGAGCTGAATTAGACTTAGAGTTGAGATAGAGCTGAGTTAGAGTTGAGTTACAGTTGAGTTAGAGTTGAGATAGAGCTGAGTTAGAGTTGAATTACCTGTCTTTGTGGCCGAGCATCACTCTCTGGATGATGAGTGCTTTCCTGTTGAGTTCCTGCTCTCTCTCCAGCTCCAGAAACGAGTCGTGATGATCCTGAGGAGAGACAAAGACCGAACGAATGACCACTCAACACAGCTCAACACACAAGAGATACAGCATATATATCACGTACCTTAATTTAAATATTAAACTGGTTCATGATATCAGATGCCTGAACCAACTAAAATTAATTCTAAATAGCATAGGAAATTAAAATATGCTTAATTTAATTAATAATTAATTTAATTGCATCTAATTTATATAGCACCTTTCTTGGTAAATTCGTATTATAATATTACATAATAATATTACATTAACCAACAAACAAAAACACAAAATTAAATAAATAAATTTACATATACCATATAGCACCTTTCTCAAACCCAATGCCACTTTACAGCAGACATAAAGTTTACAATGAGTAAAAAAAGGATTTAAAAAAAGTGTAGCTTCTTACAAAAATGCTGAAAATTATGATAACTTTTTTCCAATCAATAAGCTTATAATATTAATAATAATAAAAATATTAATAAAAAATTTATTAATTGTTTAATAAGTCACGCACCTTGAGAAAGATCTTGGTCTTGCCGATCCTCCAGTCATCTTGGGATTTAATGACAGCTCTGCAGATGGCTTTACAGCATTCAGATGCAGGCTCCTGTTAAAAACACACACACACACACACACACACACACCCCAGATCAGCGTTCACGACACAACACAGGTATAGTGAAATACACCCTGCTTCCTGCACCACACAGCGGTTATAATTTCGGACCTTGCTGGGGTCGCAGTCGGTGGTCTTCAGTAAAACTCGATAGCGTCCCAGGAACTCTTTGAACTTGTGCTGGATTGGATATCCCAGTTTGCGGACTTTGATGGTCTCCAGGATGCCGGAATAACGCAGCTGCTGCATGCACAGATCCCGACTGAACACCTGGACCAAACACACAGCAGATTTACAGACTTACGGTGCTGTGTAGAAGTACGCCCCCTGGAGTTTTCCCACATTTCGTTAACTTTACAACCTTAAACTGAAATGGACAGGTGTTGTGTTTATATTTTAGTTAATACAAGCTAAAAACCTCACTTCAATCATCTGGACAACACACACACACACTGTGGTCCATAGAGAAGTACATCAACATCTGCTTTTATGACACCAATCAACAAACCCCACAGCCTGGCTAAATGAAAAAAATTAAGACTTAAATCTAAAGACACTGCTGACTTAAACAACATGGTTATAAAGATCAGTCTACTAGGATCAAGAAACAATAAACTCGGAATATTCGATATTAGATATTAGATAATGTTGGAAGAAATAAAGTCTATGCATTAACCTTGCCTTATCAACAACCTATCAACAAATCAATGACCTACAAAGAGACAATAAGGAGATTGCATAATACTTCAACTGCACACTGGTGGACTTCATTCACCTGATGGAAGTGTTTGCTACTGAGCTAACAAAAGCTTTTAGATCTGTATTTAAAGTGTAAAGTGAGCATTTGATTGAAAAAGAGTAATACATTACTCGAGCATCCGGAGCTTTTAGTTTTTATTATTCTATCCATTTACATATTCAATGATTTATTTTACTTTATCCTGCTGCTGTTTTACTCATTTACCTAATTTAATGATTATCAAGTAGCAGGTTATTTAATGATAACTAATTTAGTGATGTACGCTATGTTCTTTTGAATAATTACATTAAAAAAATATATTTAAAAAAAATGTTTCACCGGTGCTTGTGTAGGGTGTGATTATTTATGCAAGAGTTTTTATTTGTTAATAAGTTTACATTTTATTGTGGACTTTTTTAGTCCAGGTGGACTAATTTTTTATTTTTATTTTTTGCATATCTGTCATATAAAATTCCAATAAATTAATTTCAATTTCAGGTTGTAACACAGTTGCTTTTATTTTAAAATCTCTCTTTTTAGCATTGCACTTTTCATTTCTCTTTTAATCTCTTTTAATTTTTATTTAACCCAATGATATTATTCTTGTCTGTTCTGATGAACTTTTATTTAATTTTCTTATACCTTTTATTTTCTTATTTTTCTTTTTGTAAAGCACTTTCAATGACCTCTGTGTATGAATTGTGCTATACAAATAAATTTGCCTTGCCTATTATTTTTACTACTACTACTACTAATAATAATAATAATAATAATAATAATAATAATAATAACGTTGCTTTAATGATTTATTTTAATTGATCAAAATATGATTCTGAAGAATATATATATATTCATGCACCAGAGCTTACATAGAGAGTGAAAATTTATGAAATCAAGTTTTTTTAATTGTAATTAATTTAGCATTTTTGTTTAGATTTTGTTGGCCACTTTGATGATATAAAATCCCAATAAATTAATTTTAATTTCAGGTTGTAACACCACAAAATGCAGACAAGTCAAAGGGGTGTGAATATGTATGCAAGACGCTGTACAGGAACTGAGCACATCTAAGAATCTACCATGGAGAGCTTGCTGTCGTTGGGTTTGAAGCAGCGGATGAAGAAAGGCTGGCACAGAGACAGGGCCTTCATCAGCGTGTCCAGCGACTGTCTGAACTGGCCGCTCAGCGTGGAAATCTGCCTCCGCTGCTCGTTCCCCTGCTGTAACGGTTGACAGAGGGAGAAGGTGTTTAGCTCGAGGCGTATTTGCAGAAGGTCAAAGTGACGGCGATCTAACAGAACGTACCCGTGTGGGTTTCTTCTGCGTGATGATGATCCTGTGGTGGTGGTTGTTGTTAACTGGGTTGGCTCGGCAGTCATCCAGCTCCGTCTCAAAGATCTGCCTGAGCAGCTTGCTGGAGGATTTCTGGATCAGCTTGATGATATCCAAACTCAACACGTCTCGGTTCTTCTCCAGAAACCCTGTGCATTTATGGAACACAGAGGGACAGATGTTTGGACACGAGGAGGTTAAATGCGTTTGACTGAAGCTCATAAATCATAATTTCCGACCTTCACACTAGGAAAAGATAAAGAAAACGCCCCCTCAGCTTGGTCTCCTCAACCCCGAGTTCAGCAAGTGACGTTAAATCAACATGGCTGCTCACAGTAAACAAAGTAGCACCTCTTAGCTTTAAATGAGTTATACTGTATATACACAAGTATTAGCTTCAGATCAATCAAAATACAGACATGTTCACTTGTTAAACTGATCACTGTTCTGAGCAGGAATATTAACATCACTCAGCACAGTTAACCGGCTAGACTGCTTCCAACAAAAGACAAACACGGAGGCGTCCATAGCTCATACATGCTGAGCTTGAAAATTCAATAATTCAGAGCTCCAACTTCCCACTTCTGAGTTAAACTGAATGCAGCATAAATCCTCTGAGTGAGGAGCAAATTGTGGGAAGCATTATAATGAGTGGGAACAATCTGATTTTAAGATTTATCTAGAATAATAAAAAAAAATCCAAAATTAGATTCTTCAATTAGCAAAAAAAAAAAAAAAAGGGGATGGTCACAGACCTGTCTCCATAATGCAGCACAGAAATGGGAAAAAGAAACAAACTCCCAAATTTCAGAAGAAGAATGAAGGACTTATGGCAAACACAACGTAAAACAGAAACTTCAGGGCCTTTAGAGGATTCCACTCAAAGAACTGTGTGAGATTCTTCACCACCCCTAAATTAAAAGTCTTTGTAAACCAAAGATGTTGTTAGACACACTGTGGTGCACCAATGGCTATCATTTTCACACCATTTGGTCATGCCCAGTTAGACAACTGTTCTGGAAGAACTGAGAGATCAGCAGCGCTGTGGTATAAAACACTTCTCCGTGACCGGTATCATAACACGCAGTACCTTTGCAGTCATAGTAGACGACGCCGGCAAAGTGTCGGACACCGAACTGCAGGATGTGGTTGGCCTTGGGTGGGATGTAGATCCTGCTGCTCTGGTGATTAGTAGTCATTTTGATCAACATTGACTTGTCTGTGCCCTAAAAATAATAAACAAAAAAATAAAACACATCCACTTTCTGGACTTTAGGTTTTACAGTTTATTTCCATTATTCATCTGGTTCATTTACGTTATTCTGTGACTTCAATCAGGCGGTTTTATTTTTAATCCTGTAATCCTGCACCTTGGGGAAGTTGGTCTCCTCGTCGATCAGAGACAGCAGGTTGAGCGGCTGTAAAGCCAGCAGGTCAAGCATGTGCTGGTTATCGGTGAAGGAGATGTTCTTCCACATGACACCCTCTTTGAGGTACTCCTCCTGCTCCATCTTGAAGATGTGCTTCACGAAGAACTGCTGCAGCTGCTCGTTAGCGTAGTTAATGCACAGCTGCTCGAAACTGAACACAAACACCCACCACCACCACATACTTATTCATTCATTCATTCATTCATTCAGTCCTAATGTGTGGGATCCGTTCAGGGTGACGTTCTGTTCGTACCTGTTGATTTTGAAATTCTCGAAGCCGAATATATCCAGCAGACCGATGGACTTCTGAGCGTAGGAGCTGTCCTTCTGCTCTTTATGGATGGCGCTGTTCATTTTCCCAAAAATCCACATAAATAGTTTGGTGTAGATAGCCTGAATCAGAGTAGCAAATAATCAAATTAATAACAAAGATTAAAACTGTTTTTCTATTTTTCCCCTTTTTTCATAATCATCTGTAAATTAACAAAGTTGTCTTTTCATTATAAAATATAAAATGTGAGCTGAAATTGATTCTACAAAGAAGAATAGCTATTGTCCCAATCAGAGGGTCAATGGTACTGACCAGGGATTCATTAAAAAAAAAATAATAATAATATTGAAATGGGGAGATAAAATCAGTGACCACCCACAGTGCTGAGTTATAAGAAATGCATCAGGACTTTTAAGTCTTCGCTTGAAGTCTATAAAAATACCGTTTATTATATGTTTAGACCAAAGTTAAGACGTGAACACAGCAATGCATCAGCTATTTCTGAATGTCGCACTCCCACGTTAGCAGAGAAAATAACAACTCGGTAAAAAATTGTTAATAAATGAATTAGCAACATGCTAGCGTCAAACCACTAAACTACTCTTCCACCTGCAGAAGAAAAAACCTGTTTCTAATTCAAATGTCAGATTTTAGGAATGTGTAAATGAAACACATTCACATTCAGGTTTTCCTTCATACATAATTATTATTTCTGTCAGGAAACAACTGCGTAAACATTCTGTGTCATGCCGTTAAATGTTAATAATCAACAACATTGTGAACAATGAAGCGGAGTGACACTTATCACCTCACGCTTACAGCACAGCCCCGAGTGTTTTCCTCCTGTGTTTATTCCACAGCAGTTTACCAACAATTACAATTTATTGATTTATTTATTTAAGAATAACACATCTTACTTTTTATCTGTTTATAGTTACATTTCATGTTGTGGAACGTCAGTGAAACAAGTTTCTGTTCTCACTTACGTTATAGCAGCTATAAACAGTCATTCCCTCACCAGAGTCTCTTTTTTCTCTCTCTTGACTAATAAGACAACAAAAAAAAAACTGCAGCTTGTCATGTTATCGAGAAAACGCAAAGAAGCGTAAACTCCTCGTCCTGACGATGTCGGAAAACTTAAAGTTACGGCTTCACCTCTGACTGTTACAAAGCGCTGACACTGGAGACTCCTTCCATAAATGTGAAATACACATCTCCTTACTTCAAGAAAATGCTACCATATCAACGTTTTTTTATCCGTTTATGTGGAGAATCTGCCGTAAAGTTCCTGTGAATGAGCTGTTACTATAGAAACCATAACAGATTGTCAGAATCACTGTTACAGAAAATTAATGAACACTTTCTGACCAGAGTCCAGAATTCAACAGTGCTGTGGTGTCTACAATTAAATCACCTCGACTTACTTGAGAGCATCATTTTATTTAAAAATAAATCATTATCCAGATTTCTGTTGCTCTTTAGATGATTTCTCGTTATCAATGCAACATGTAACCAGTATATCTTTCTCAATAAAATAATTAATAATAAATTAATTAATAATTATTTAAACAATATTTTTGTGCCAGGCTCCACTGAACACCTTAGATTTTTTAAATAATAATAATAATAATAATAATAATAATAATAATAATAATAATAATAATTTACCTCCTTTACCTGAGCTTTAAATTTTGTTCACGTATTGCTATATTTTGTTCAAAAATATTTTTTCTTTAAATATTAACAATTTTTGCTTACAAAGAAATTGGAAACGACATTTTTATTGTAGTTATAATGTTTTATCCTTTTTTTCTCGTGATCTTCTTACACATGAACAATCTACTTTTTACTTTTTAATATGTCATATTTAGAAAAACTCAAACTTCATGTCATGCAATTTTAAACGCTAAAAAAGCATCTAAAGAAGCAGGAAATGCCTTTTAAATATATGATGTATGAAAGGGTTAATGAGTGTTAAATGATCACCTTGGCCAGAGCGTCCCTGCAGTCCAGAGCCTGTTCTGAACTCAGAGGTTTCGTCACTTGCTCTTGTTTGGTCATAAAAGTGCGAGAGGTCAAACTCGTGTCCAGATGTGTTTTATCAACCTGGAGAGAAGAAGATGAAGATGAAGATCGTATATTGTATTGGTGTGAAAGAGTTTTGGTCAAGAAAGTGGTGAGGAACCACCTGTACCACACAAACCCCTGAAAAATATATATCCAAAATAAATAAATAACTCACTAAATAAAGTAAAATATTATGGTATGTAACATTCACATTGTATTTTTCATATTTTAATATTTAATTAGCTATTTAACCAACAACAAAAAAAAACATGTGAAAGCATGTTCTAATGGCAGTAAAGGTGAAGTAAAGGTCAGGATGAAACCCATGTGTTACCTGTAACAACTCAGCAGCAGCAGTGAAATGATCCGATGATAAAACTTCACACGAGTCCATGTTATTCACCATGCCGGCTAAGAGATGCAAAAACACCAAGATGTTAAACACGCCGCCATTTTAAATCGGTGATAAATCGTTAAAACGCCTCGAATCAGAGCCGTGATTCACCTTCAAATTCGATGTTGCCCAGGTGAAGAATGGCCGCCAGTAATTTAAATATATCCCAGCATTCCCTGTCGGAGAAGGTGAGGACTTTGAGGGCCATGCGGATGTTGTTGAAGTCTTCTGCGTCGTCCCGTCCGTCGCATGTGATGCAGCTTCCCTGAGATGATCACAAAAAAATGTTAGAATATTTTGGAAGAACAAAGTGATTGTTTGGACAAAAAATAAAATGCAGACAATTTACTATTTAACTCGAAAAAACTTTTTTTTAGGGTTTTTTTTTAGAGTTTTTTTTTTTTTCTAAAGTTTAGTGATTCTTGTAGTTATGACATACGATGCTAATGCTGCCAGAAAAAAATTATTATAATTCTATTAAGGAGTGATAGTAGCTGGCTAAGTACAAGCTAGCTAGCTATTCAGCTATTTATACTTAATATCAACAATACAATAGATATCAACAACATCTTGTTCATATTGCAGCTACATAGGTACCTCTACTTAATACATTTTTTAATTAACCATCAGCTAGCTAGCTATGGAAGTTAACATCGTCCCTATAAACTCTCTGAAACAATGTTTTTATGCCTTTTTTAAAGCCTTAACAAAGCTTGTCAGTGAGATATATTCCAGGTCTTTCATTAAAGCTCTGCTGTTATCATAACTCCTTACACTTTACATACAATTAGTGAACAACCAGTTAATAACAATAGCATTTTTCTTAACTTGGGTAATGTTAGCTAGCTAACTAGCTTTAACCAAAACTTAGCAGTAGTAGTAGCTAAGTTTGGTTTGAATGCTAGTGTTGGTGAGGAAAGTTTTTAGTTAAAATAAATGATGTTGCATTTTATTGAAAATTTGTTACATAATTTGAATAAAAGTAGGCTAATTTTAAAATCAGTGTTTTCAGTGTGTGTTAGTTAGCTAATGTTAGTTTAATTGCGCAATGCTTTACATGTGGCTTCCACCAAACTATTTTTAAATCGAAAGTGCCGTTTACTTCTAGCCAATCAGGGGCTTCGGGCATGCTAAACTGGTAGCTATGATTTCCAACTGCTTTTTAGCTACATTAGCATCTTAGCTACAGACACCAAGCATCGACTCCATATGGGATAAAATTATTTGGAGTAGTTTTTCAGATGTTCAAACCTCAGTGAGATAGTTGAACTGCGTCGCTTCACCGAGTGAAAGGATGTTTTTATGCTCTTTGGGCATCCCTGACAGAAGGCAGTAAAAAATGTGGTAGTTCCTCTCCATTGGGGCCTTTGGAAAAAAACACCGTACTAAATTGAGTCAAGCAGATTAGAATTCATATTTAAAAGTTTATGAATTGTTCGTTTTTTCGCAGGTTCCCACCTGATGGCAGACGCGAGATTTCTCCAGCAGGTACTGGTCCATGCGAGCTCCTTCGATCACGCCGTCTTTATTAAAGAAGATCTCGATGTACTTCCCGAAGCGGCTCGAGTTGTCGTTACGCGTTGTTTTGGCGTTTCCAAAAGCTGTGAAAGTCATCAAAGAGACGAGAAGGTCATTTATGAGTTATGTTCATTTGATGTAACTCATTTATGTTCGTTAAAGGGTGGGTAAAGATGTTAGGTTCTTATAGGAAACTCTTCTGAGAAGTTGGGTTGTTAAGATGTTACCGTTAGTTGTGGTGTTTCATTGGACAGTTACCTCACAGTTGATTTTTTTCAATAAAAATAATAATAATTTTTGTTTATTACCGTCTACCCATTCTTTTTTTTTTTTCCTTACTCCAGCGGTTCTCACACCGTTTGAGTCCTGCAGTGACTTTAAAAAAATGTCACTTGCCCTAAGTCACACTGCAGCACCTTTTGGCTGTGTTTAATCTGCTATGTCATGTTACTTTGCTTCCTCTGCTGTCACTCCGACCGCATTCCTAACTTTACCATATGCAACAGCTATCCAGAACATGACACTGCTGACCACAACTAAACCTAACAATGTTCTGGTTTTGGCTAAGCAGCTCCGTACACTGCCTTGCTAGGTAAATTAGATTTTTTTTCACTCAGTGCACCTCACAGTCTTTCCTCACAGCCGCTCTCTCTTTCAGCTGATAAGTGATAAATACTGACAGTGTACAGGATTTTATGGAAGAGAAGTTCTCAAAAATATCTTTCTAAGAAAGCAAGCACACACTGATATAAGAATTTTTAAAACTTTTTTCATTTTATAATATTTTTATTTAATTTGATTAGAATGAAATTTAACCGGTTAAAAAGCACATTTCATTACTCGCTCACTTCCTGGTCAGGGTCGTAGTGAATCCAGAACCTGTCCCGGGAATGCTGGGCGTGAGGCAGGAATACTTTATATGCTGTATTTATTTATTTTAAATAAATAAATAAAATGCCCTTCCTGTCCCTTTTTTTTGGGGGGCTTAGGACAAGCACTAACAGTGCACTAGCTTGTACAACCCCAGTGGCTGGGTTTGGTGCCCAGTGTGTGGCACCATGATCCTGAGACTAAGAGCCTCATGCGCTCCTGACTGAGCTAGCCAGGCACTAATAATGTTATCCAGTGAAACCGTGATTTTTTTCAAACTAGGTTATAATACAAAGAAAAATTCCACCACTACTTAAAAGGAAATTTTGCGGTTGGGTTCTAGACAGAATCTAAGGACAATTTGAGGAACTCTTTATGTTGCTAGAGTACAGCTAAATACTCTTCCCACTGCGGCAGGACTTTTCTGAAGCCAAACGCTTTCAGAAGAGAATTACTGGAAAATTCATTATGTTTATGGCATTACTTTGCCAACCCCTTGGCCCCAGAGAGCTGAACTACAGCGCAGTAAAGCAGGAAGTGATGGAGACGAACACTTCACCTTCCAGCACAGGGTTCGCCTGCAGGATCTGCTGCTCGATCCATGAGTGCTGACCGCTCACCGCTGCCAGAAACTGCAGGATCAGCTTCGTACTTTCCGTCTTTCCTGCTCCCGACTCCCCACTAGTGCACAAACACGGTAAAGGAATAGTTTAGAAAAAAGGCCACACCATTGTGTGACATTTCCTTCTTTATTTTTATACTTTTACTTTAAAATTAAGATGTTAATTTTTTAAAAATTATGTCTGTAAGACCTGAACCAGTGTGTGAAATTATGTGAATGTTCCTGATTTATAAAAAATAATAATAATAATAATAATTTAAGATAAATTGGTCCTTTGAGCAAAAAGGTCATTCTAAAAAAAAAAAAAAGGTTTAATGAATCTTTTAGCAGAAATCATTATGTACTGTATCTAAGGGAATTTCTAGATATTTGTTGTAGAAAATAAACTTTACAATAATTTGCAGATCTAAAAAATGCCTGTTGAACATTTACTTGGAAAAACAGACAATACATATAATAAAATTAATGCTAAGTGTAGTTAACAGAAGCAGAATATATATAAAAGTATATAAATAATGTATTTATATCAGTAATTGTCTCTATATTACTTGTTGTGAAAGTGTTACAGTTACAGAGGGAAAATATTCACCAAAAAAAAAAACCCCTCTGATATACCACAATTCTGGACAAAGCATATTAACCTAATGTCCAGTTTTCCACCATAACTCTGCCTTCGAACTTTGAGAGGCGTGGCCTAAAAGAGTGGCGTCACCTCACAATGACCTAAATGCTGACAGCAATAAACTACAATGACCTGCACTGTAAAATCTGTCATCTTCAAACAACCCACCTGCTTCAGTTTTTTATGATTATTTTTTACGATTGTTCTAACCAGAGGAGCCATAAACGAAGGCAGACTCGATTCACAGGAAGAGCGCTCTCCTGCTCACCTGATGATGCAGCATTGGTTACGCTGGTTTCGCTGCATGTTGTAGTAGCAGCAGTCTGCGATGGCAAAGACGTGGGGGGGCAGTTCGCCCAGACGACGCCCGTGGTACAGACGCACCTGATCCCCCGTGTAGATGGGCAGCAGCTGATACGGGTTCACAGCCACCAACACCGAGCCGATGTACGTCTGATTATAAGGAGAAATAAAAACAGGACAGAGGTCAATGAATCAAGTCATGAAATAACTGAAGCCTTACATAATAATAAATAAAATGAAATCAGAATACCATCAGCCTCGGAATTCAATCAGAATAAAACTTAAATACTATCAGCCTTCGGAATATAATCAGAATAAAATCGGAATACTATCAGCCTCAGAATACAGTCGGAATAAAATTGGAATACTATCAGCCTTTGGAATATAATCAGAATAAAATCGGAATACTATCAGCCTCGGAATACAGTCGGAATAAAATTGGAATACTATCAGCCTTCGGAATATAATAAGAATAAAATCGGAATACTATCAATCTTCGGAATATAATCAGAATAAAATCAGAATACCATCAGCCTCGGAATTCAATCAGAATAAAACTTAAATACTGTCAGTCTTTGGAATACAATCAGAATAAAATCACAATACTATCAGCCTTCGGAATATAATCAGAATAAAATCAGAATACTATCAGTCTTCGGAATATAATCAGAATAAAATCAGAATATCATCAGCCTCGGAATTCAATCAGAATAAAACTTAAATACTTCAGCCTTCAGAATATAATCAGAATAAAATTTATATACTGTCAGTCTTCAGAATACAATCGGAATAAAATTGGAATACTATCAGTCTTCGGAATACAATCAGAATAAAATCAGATTACTTTCAGCCACGGAATAAAATCGGAATAAAACCTAAATACTATCAGCCTCGGAATATAGTCAGAATAAAATTGGAATACTATCAGCCTCAGGTTACAATCAGAATAAAATCTAAATACTATCAGATGGAATATTATCAGATTACTATCAGTGGAATACATGTTGGTATAGTTGGTGCATTACTCAAGAATATTTAAGCACTGATTTTTGCAGACAGCTGGATCCATTTTTCAGGTGCAAGCACTGAGTGAGATTAGGATTAACTGAATTTGGATCAGTATTAAATGCTAAGGCCTGTAACTGAAGATAAACTTTAGTGGTGGTATCACTTTCTTCATGTTGAGTAATTTGTTTAAGCAAAACCAAAATGGTCTATTCCACAGATTTTCAGGCTTACATTTAGAAAAGCTAAATTAAAGCAGTTTAAGTGAACCCTGTCCATCCTACAGCTAGTCATACTGCTATAGACTGTTATACTGCTATAGACTGTCATATTGCTATAGACTGTCATACTGCTATAGACTGCTATAGACTGTTATACTGCTATACACTGTCATACTGCTATAGACTGCTATAGACTGTTATACTGCTATAGACTGTCATACTGCTATAGACAGCTATACTGCTATAGACTGCTATAGACTGTTATACTGCTATAGACTGCTATACTGCTATAGACTGCTATACTGCTATAGACTGTTATACTGCTATAGACTGCTATATTGCTATAGACTGCTATACTGCTATAGACTGTTATACTGCTATAGACTGTTATACTGCTATAGACAGCTATACTGCTATAGACTGTCATACTGCTATAGATGGCTATACTGCTATAGACTGTTATACTGCTATAGACTGTCATATTGCTATAGACTGTCATACTGCTATAGACTGTTATACTGCTATAGACTGTCATACTGCTATAGACGGCTATACTGCTATAGACTGCTATACTGCTATAGACTGTTATATTGCTATAGACTGCTATAGACTGTCATACTGCTATAGACTGTTATACTGCTATAGACTGTCATACTGCTATAGACTGCTATAGACTGTCATACTGCTATAGACTGTTATACTGCTATAGACTGTCATACTGCTATAGACTGCTATAGACTGTCATACTGCTA
>CM075016.1:22841781-22854194 GCA_037576675.1 Pangasius sanitwongsei | reverse complement strand
AGAGTCACTGAGCTGGAGCAGCTTTCACACACACACGATCACATCCATTTCCTCCAGGTAACACTCACTGTCTGATCCACACACACACACACACACACCTGTCTGTATAATCACACATGTACATTTCTCCACCTTTCTCCTTCTCCATGATGTTTTTTCTTTCTCTCTGTAGAGTTTCCAGTCTCTCTGTGTCTCTTCTGGACGTGAGGACTCACCCAGCATCACTGTCAATCAACATCTCTCATTTGATGGAGTGAGGAAATCTCTCTCTGATCTGAAAAACAGACTAGAGGAATTCTGCCAGGAGGAATTCATCAAAATCCCTAAACATGGTGTGAGACTTTCTAATTGAGCAAGCTTATGATTTAATGTTTATGTGAATTTGCTCTTAGGCAATAACTGCTTTACTTGTTTGCTTTTCTTCTCCTAGTTCTCTACTGTAATAAAATGCAAGAACACCCAAACAGACACAGACACACGCAAACACGCACGCACACACACACACACAGAAAATGTGAATACAAAAGAGTGACAGAAAAAACATAAACAAACATATTTTATTTCTGTGTCTCCACAGCTGCAGCAGTTCAGATGATTTTACCCTCAGAGCCAAAGTGCAGAGAAGATTTTCTGCACTGTGCGTGTAAAACACACACACACACACACACACACATATACAAAATCCAAGACACAAAATATTCATAAAACATATTTAGTTTAGTTCACACTAACGAGCACCATTTTCTCTTGAAGATAGACATCAAAGTAAAACAGAATTGCTCATTTAAATCCATTTTTGTACCGAAATACAGTATATTCTGTAATTACTATCTAAATTGGTCCCATTTTTACAATTTTGTTTAGATTTCTGTTGTCTGACTCTGGATCCAAACACGGCACATCGTTACCTCATTCTGTCTGAGAAGAACAGAGCGGTGACAGACAGTAGGGTACACCAGCCGTACTCTGATCATCCAGAGAGATTTGACTCCTACAGTCAGGTGTTGAGTAAGGAGAGTGTGTGTGGACGCTGTTACTGGGAGGTGGAGTGGAGCAGTGAGGAGTGTGTGTACATTTCAGTCTCATATAAAAGCATCAGCAGGAAAGGTCGGGGTACTGAGTGTTGGTTTGGAGGCAACAATCAGTCCTGGGGTCTGAGGTGTTCTTCTTCTTGTCTGTCTTTCCGTCACAACAACATAAACACTGATCTCAGAGTTCCATCATCCTCCAGAATAGGAGTGTATGTGGATCACAGTGCAGGAACTCTGTCCTTCTACAGCGTCTCTGACACGATGAAGCTCCTCCACAGAGTCCACACCACATTCACTCAGCCTCTATACGCTGGGTTCTGGCTGCGTTGTTATGGATCAACTGTAAGGTTATGTGATCCAAACAAAATGTGAAAATGAAATAGTAAAATTATATAAATCTCACATTTCAAAAAGATTTTCAGCATGATTACTCCTAAAAAATTAAGTGATTACTTATAAACAATCAATGATGAAGTGTAACGTTCAACATGATGCTACCACCACCATGCTTCAGGGTTGGTGTTCTCGGGATGACGAGCAGTGGTAAGTTACTGCCAATTGTTGGCCAATAAGTTCAGTTTTGCTCCATCAGACCTAATAAACTTTTTCAATGTATTTGCTGGACCTTGAAACCTAAGATAAATAGGTATAAACATAAGAAATCATTACAGTATAATTATATAGAGAAAAGACAAACAGTTCTACATACAGAATGTTCACTGTGTACATTCAGTACATAGGACAGTCTTTATTATGAGAGGAGCAGTTATTAGAAGGTGCAAAGCTACAGTTTTGCAGTGATTTTTTTAAGCAGGATGATGAGTATTAGGAATAATTTCTTTGGAAAGTGCAAGTCTTTAGGCTATCCACACGATATTTTCCACAGCTACAGAAGGTCAGTCACAAAAGCAGAAGGTCCAGGTGAAGAAGCATTTGGAACAGAGCACGAGTAGATCATCAGGATCAATCAAAGAGACCTGCTCCCTGTTATACATTTCATTATTTTAGGTACTAATAAAGAACCTGGCCTTTTTTTTAATAAAGCAGACATGGTGGCTGCTCCTAATAGGCCAAAAGTTTGCTAAGGTTCTGTGAGGCAGGACCATGTGTAATGAACGTGAAATTTTACTAGGATCCATTGTAGTGTGGATAAAATAGGGGTGATTTCTGTATTCTGGACTAACTGGAGCTTGTTTATGCACTTACTAAAACATGCAGACTGCAAGGTGTTCAACCCAGTGGTTAAAAAAAAAGCATGAACTAGTTTCTTATTTCAGCAGTAATTAAGAGATAACATGAGCTTCAATTTAGAGACTGGAGTCAATAATTACATTAAGACCTTCCACTGTTGCATAAGATGCAACTCTGAGGCTACTGAGATTTCCTACATAATCAGGAAGCTTATTTCTAGCTGTCTGTGGCCCTAGTAGATGTACTTCTGGGTTGACAGAATTAGGTAGGCAGAGGTTACTCAACATCCAGTGTCTAATGTCCTTTACACAGTCCTCAACTTTATTAAGCTGGTGTTTGCCATCTTGTATTGCTCTGTCTAGAAGATTGTGATTTATGGTATTATAAGCTGCACTTAAGTAAAGCAACACATGCAAAAAGACTGAATTTAGATCAGAGACCAATAGTCGGTAATTTGCTACTTTAATCAATGCTGTTTCAGTACAGATGAGACCTAAAGCTTGACTAAAATATTTAAAGTGTTCTTTTACCATACCATGGTAGTAAATTAAATTGAGTAATGTGGACTGTAATAAGTATGTTTGAAGTTAATGTAAAACTGTGTAATCCTTTATGCTTGTAAAATGTAACCCCAAACATCTGTAAAATATGACTGTATTCTGTCATTTGTCATAGACCAATCTACACTGAGGAATATGTATTTAGTCTTATCATCACTGGTTAATTAAACTATGTCTCCAGTGTTTCTTTAAAATATGCTTGGGTATTCATATTGGTCAGTTAACAAACCAGTATAATAAGTGATTAATCATTTATAAAACATAGCCAAAATGGCACATGGAAAATATAACCCCATAGTTTATCCACATGCTATCTGGTTTAGTCACCATCATCACTGTCATTATCCTCATTATTGACAGTGTTGCCTTTGTTTGCATGCAATTATTATACAACTGATTTGCTTTGGGCTGTGCCTTGTTTTCCTACATTGCCAGCCAAAAATGTTGAATTTGAGTTTAATCACTATTAATGCCACACAACAAACTGCCGATGAGAGTCTGAGCATAATTACCCTGCTTTATGTGTGGGAAGGATGGCATTTAGACCAGCTCCTTTACATTCTCCACCCATGTATAGCTCCACCCATGCCCTATGTCACACCACAACACACAAAAAGAACTTATTTCAGAGCTAACTCTGAGTGAATCTCTCACAGCGTGCAGGAAAATGGCAGAGGCCGGTATTTCAGTAGATCAGGATCAGTTCAGCTGTCCAATCTGTCTGGATCTACTAAAGGATCCAGTGACTATCTCCTGTGGTCACAGTTTCTGTAAGGTGTGTATTAATGGCTGCTGGGATCAGGATGATAAGAGCGGAGTTTATAGCTGTCCTCAGTGCAGAGACACTTTCACTCCAAGGCCTGTTCTACGCAGAAACAACATGCTGGCTGAAGTGGTGGAGAAACTGAAGAAGACTGAAGTCCAAGCTGCTTCTCCTGCTCACTGTTACGCTGGACCTGGAGATGTGGAGTGTGATTTCTGCAGCGGGAGAAAACACAAAGCCGTCAAGTCCTGTCTGATGTGTCTGGCCTCCTTTTGTGAAACTCATCTGAAACCTCACTATGAAGTTCCTGCTTTCATAAAGCATGAGTTAGTTGAAACCTCTGGAAATCTACAAGAGAAGATCTGCTCTCAGCATGATAAACTGGTTGAGATTTACTGCCGTACTGACCAAAGATGCATCTGTGTTTTGTGCACGAACACAAAGACCACAATACGGTTTCGACTGCAACGGAAAGAAACCAGAAACAGGTCAGGACTGTAAAACGAGTTTTGTTATTTTAAAATGAATAAACAATGAAAAGGGTTGTGGGTTTGTTAGTCACAAACAAATAAAGTTTTTCATTGTTCATAGTAAAGTAGTCAGACCGGTCAGTGAACATTTGATCAGCTATCACCCATCTTACAGCAATATGGCTTTATAGTATCACATGACTGTCGATGATCTGTAGAATAAAGGTAAGTTCTTTATCTGCAGTTAATATTCACCCACTGAGCTCATAATCTCATAAAGCATAAACAGTGAAATGTATTTTATTTGTCCTCAGAGTAAGCTAAAGGAAGAGCAGATGAAATCCCAGCAGAGAATCCAGGAGAAGCAGAAGAAGGTGCAGGAGCTGAAAAAGCCTGCGAACAATCTTAAGGTGAGTAGAGAGCCGTTAGGAAGAACTAAAGACAAAGTGCTGTAGGTGAAGTTATCAATAGTAGAGAGAGAGAGAGAGAGAGAGAGAGAGAGAGGAGGAAATAACACATATCTGCACCTTTACCAAAGAGAAAAGCTTATTAACAAAAGACTTGACTAAACAAATAGGTTTTAAGCTCCAGGTGTGTGTACTTAGCCCACTGAACTTGAATGTTTGATTGAGTTTTGTGATGTGATTTGTAGTCTGCGGTGCTAATGGGAAATGGAGTTGGATTCGGCTATGTTGTACTGTAGCAGTGCATTCTGGTAGCTGGAGTTTATGGCTGAAACTGGACATAACACTAATTTACTTTCTCCTTCTCCATGTTTTTTCTTTCTTTCTGTAGAGTTTTCGGTCTCTGTGTGCCGCTTCTAGACAAGAGGACTCACCCAGCATCACTGTCAATGGACATCTCTCATTTGATGAAATGAAGAAATCTCTCTGATATGAAAAAGCGGCTCGAGGAATTCTGTAAGGAGGAATTCATCAAAATCCCTGAACATGGTAAGAGAAATTGTAATGCTTCTTTGTCCTGATTTCACATGATTATATGTACTTCCTGCTATCGTTGCACTCTAATCATCACTGGGAGAGTTTAAAACAGAATGATGTCACAACCACCCATGGCAAGGAGGTTAAAAGGTCATAATTGACTAATAACTGGTTGATCAGAGCAGCAATAACCAGTCGTGAGTTCACTGAAAAAAGGGAATATGTGGTCAGTCAGATTTAAGAGAAAATATAGTATTACGTATAGTTCACACAAAAAAATATTACATTTCTCATCAAAATGTGATTTCTTTGCTTATACTGAACTTTTTTTAGACAAGTTTCTAATTACTAGATTGAATTATGTAGCATGAGCATGATTCTTTAACATAGTATTGTGGGTGGAGCAAATGCCATCATACAGTGATGCACCCAGTCAGGTTGCTGTCTATGATATAGTGGTAGAAGTTGGTGAGGGTTTTATTGTTTTTTACACACACACACACACACAAACCAGGAAGCTATTCTTCAAAATTCCTCTCTCTCTCTCTCTTTCTCACACACACGCACACACACACTCATACACAAAGCAGGAGGACACTCCTCCTTTCAGAGCAAACAACCCCCCCCATATCTATCTCTCTCTTTCTCTCTCTCTCTCTCTCTCCGTCAGTGTGTGAGTGAAGGAAAATGGCCAAGACCAGTATTTCAGTAGATCAGCTTTCAGTGGATCAGTTCAGCTGTCCAGTCTGTCTGGATCTACTGAAGGATCCAGTGACTATCCCCTGTGGTCACAGTTTCTGTAAGGTGTGTATTAATGGCTGCTGGGATCAGGATGATAAGAGCGGAGTTTATAGCTGTCCTCAGTGCAGAGAAACTTTCACTCCAAGGCCTGTTCTACGCAGAAACAGCATGCTGGCTGAAGTGGTGGAGAAACTGAAGAAGACTGAAGTCCAAGCTGCTTCTCCTGCTCACTGTTACGCTGGACCTGGAGATGTGGAGTGTGATTTCTGCAGCGGGAGAAAACACAAAGCCGCCAAGTCCTGTCTGATGTGTCTGGCCTCCTTTTGTGAAACTCATCTGAAACCTCACTATGAAGTTCCTGCTTTGAAACAGCACAAATTAGTCAAAGCCTCTGGAAAGCTACAGAAGATCTGCTCTGAGCATGATAAAGTGCTTGAGAGCTACTGTCTTACTGACCAAAGCTTCATCTGTTATCTGTGTATGATGCATGAACACAGAGGTCATGAAACTGTCACTGCTGCATCAGGAAGAGCTGAAAAACAGGTGAGAACTGAAAACATTTTCAGCATTAATTCATCCTGTTTCTTGTACACAATCAGCTGCTTCATCAGTTATAGCAGGGAGACACAGCTCCAGTCCAATTTAGTAAACTGTTATTTCAGGTTTGCTATTAATAAAGAGTGTTTGGAAAATTTTTTTGGTTTATTACATTTTTTTGTTTTGTAGTAAAGCAAGTGTTAAATTTGTCCTCTCGCAGGGTTTGCAATAAAACCGATCTGACCAGTCAGATTACATTTTCACCAGATGCTGATCTTATCACAATGTTTCCTTAAGGAACAGAACCTGAAGTTTTCTTCTGCTGAATTATCTCTGCTAACATGGCTCGCTTCACTTTAAACCTCCCTCCATTTATACGACGTGAACCAAACCTCAAAGATGTCATAGAGAGGAAGGAGATGAAAAAGACAAAAAAGAAAGCACACTGTCCTGTTTATGCCAATGAACACCATCAAACTGTATTCCCCAGAGTGCACCGCAGCCTACAAACATGGCCACCGTGGACTACGAATCCCAAGACTCCCACTCCTTGTCACGTTCACACTCATTCAATTACTGATTATTTACACCTGGTTTCAATCACCCACACAGCCTATTTATACAGCTTCTGGACATTCATTTCTTGAGTGTTGCTCAGTGTTGCAAAGTCACCTGTTGTCTCTCTGGGGTTTTTGATTCTGGGTTTTGCTCTGGTTATCTGGTTTGCTAATCACCTGGCCTCTTGCCTGTATCGATCACAATTTTTGTCTCACGTTCTGGGTTTGCCTATCCTGTTCTTTTTTTTCTCAACTGCAGCCACCTCTGCCATCTAACACCATACGACACATGGCTATTTCCTTTTTTATTTTCTTGGAAGTAACAAGCTTTCTGAGATGATAGTGTTTGTTTTCTAATAGCACCTGCTGAAGCAAGATGGCTAACCTCACAAAGTTCTCCTTATTGGCAAAAAAAACTTTTTTTATCTGTTTCCTAAGTATAACATCTAGAAACTAGTTTATTTAACATTTCAGCCAGCATGTGTATTACCTTATCAGCTAATCTGAAAACTCCACTCACACTTTCCTCATTCTATCTTTGCTCACTCTTTCCTCATTCACCCAATTCCCACTCTCATCTACTTGTAAGTTTCCCAGTGCCGTGTTCATTCCTGTAACGTCAGTCTGTGACAGCTCACCTGTGACTGCCTCTGAGTGATCAGTATCAATTTGACATGCCTCTCTTATCTTCTGATCAGTAGCTGTTACCTGAATAGTCACTGTTTCAGTTGCTCCTTCCTTGACATCCAAATTAGTATCATCTAATGTTTGTTTTTTCATAACAAGAATTATTCATGGCTGTTGTAGCATGGTTATCGCTTGTGCATAGTTTTTGACTTGCATCTCTGCTCAATAAACAGACTGATGATGATGATGATGATAATGATGCTTACTGATTCCTTAATTCCTGTCAAACATATTACATGCCATAGGGCTGCATGTAGAACTTAGGTCTAAAATGGAGCACTATGGTCACGTATGCTCCATGTGCCCCATCTATATTAAAAGGTGCTGCCTCATATAAAACTGTTACACCTGATGTTGAAATAACAGCCTAGTACTGTACAGACAAGCAGAGCAATCATACTCAGAAATAAGAATATTACAGATATAATGTACCTAAACGCATAAAAAAAAATCCCATTCACAATATTGTATTGTTTCTATATCAAAACCTATGCTGTACTTAATTTTGTTTATGAAGCGTAAAGGTACACCAAACACCATTTGATCCTTACCATGATTGAGTCTGTGTCCCGAGTCTACCTTGGTTTACTGTGATCCAGCAGTTTCATGATTAGTTCCAGGGACTTCCAGCAGACGGTTTTGCTCATTAGCACTTTCAGCAGCCTGCTGTCCTGCTGTATTATATCGCCACTTTTGAAACAACGTAACCTCTCTGTAGTTGGGTACATCATTAAAGATTTTTCTTGTAAAGGAAATATCGAGTGTTTACGTCCACCTGTCTTCAAAAGGACAGTACGTGTTCTAGAGAAGGGTTTTGCTGGGTTAATTGCCAGTTTTCCAGAGCACATTCATTTATTGGGGTTGAAAGGTAAGCGGTTATACATATGCACGGTGAATGAAGCGAAATGCAAAAACAAATCTTTACTTAATTATGAGACCGCTCTCATTGAGTTCATTGACTAGATTTGCATGACGCAAATGCGATTTTCTCATAGTGGTAGGGACAGCATCTCACCAAGCGATGGCATCCCTACTGAGCTACACAAGAAATCATCCAAACAAAGATTTACCCTTAACTAACTACACAAAGAAAAAATTCACTATGAAAAACAGGGTGAGAGAGAGAGAGAGAGAGAGATGGTTATAAGGTTTTTAAAAGTTGCTCAACTAGAGTTACAGCCATGACTGTGCACTGAACCAAACTCAAACATGTACTTAAATATTTAGTTCTAAACAAGACACAGGCACAGTTCACTGATGGGACCTGAACTTGAACATCTAATAAGCACACACTATGCACTAATGATACAGAAGAGCACAAGGCACAGTGGCATAAAACCTGAGTGAACTTTAACCCTTTATCTGCTGTTAATATTCACCCACTGAGCTCATAATCTCATAAAGCATAAACAGTGAAATGTATTTTATTTGTCCTCAGAGTGAGCTAAAGGAGGAGCAGATGAAATACCAGCAGAGAATCCAGGAGAAGCAGAAGAAGGTGCAAGAGCTGAAACAGGCTGTGATCAATTTTAAAGTGAGTAGTTAAGACACTCGCATACACACTGAATCACGGTAAGAGAGGGAATGATAGATGAGCTTTAAATCTTGTGTGTGTGTCTCCTAACAGCTGAGTGCACAGACAGCAGTGGAGGACAGTGAGAGGATCTTTACTGAGCTGATCAGCTCCATGGAGAAAAAGCGCTCGGAGGTGACGGAGCTGATCAGAGCTCAGGAGAAGACTGAACTGAGTCGAGCTGAACGACTCCTGGAGCAACTGGAGCAGGAGATTGCTGATCTTCAGAGGAGAGTCACTGAGCTGGAGCAGCTTTCACACACAGATGATCACATCCATTTCCTCCAGGTAACACTCACTGTCTGATACACACACACACACCTGTCTGTATAATCACACATGTATATTTCTCCACCTTTCTCCTTCGTGATGTTTTTTTCTTTCTCTCTGTAGAGGTTCCAGTCTCTCTGTGTCTCTTCTGGACGTGAGGACTCACCCAGAATCACTGTCAATCAACATCTCTCATTTGATGGAGTGAGGAAATCTCTCTCTGATCTGAGAAACAGACTCGAGGAATTCTGCCAGGAGGAATTCATCAGAATCACTGAACATGGTGAGAGACATTGTCCTGCTGGGAAATCTTTACTTTCTCTGCAGCACGGTAAAGAGAGACATCAAATTCTGGGTCAAACATTGGTAAAGTTCAGGGTTAAGTTTCCAATCCAAAATTCTAATCACAAAACAAAACCAGAAATCAGAGATATCATACAATCCAAAGGGCTAGGCAAAGACAAAGAGATGGCAAGATACAGTCAGACACAAGAAGACAATCAGTTCAGTTCAGCTTGGAGTCTATGCATGTACTATAGTGAACTGACAGAAAATGAGTGTGACAGCAGAAGAAGACATTCAAAATTTGAACAGGGAGGGTGCCCTCTGGTAGTCCAGTGGTCTGGCAGGGTAATGTTCAGACTGGATGTGACAACAACATTTATTCAGTCATTACATTTATTCTGTAGTCTTTAGTTACCAGAGCAGCTCTCTGCTCGTGCTCATGTTATTAATAAAGTTTATTTCTCCATCATTCAGAGGGGGAAAGAATCTCATTTAAATCCCACACCTAGAGAATGTGTTTTCTAAAATAAAATGCTGATTAAACATCAGACACAAATTCTATCACTATAAACTGTTTCTGTCTTTTACTGCACCTGATTTTTCTGTCTCCATTTTGTTTCTGTGTCTCTACAGCTGCAGCAGTTCAGATGATTTTACCCTCAGAACCAAAGAGCAGAGAAGATTTTCTGCACTGTACGTGTAAAACACACACACACACACACAGTCTCACCCTCCACATAAATATATCCTGTGATTAATATCTAACATTCACATTTATCATGTGTTTAGATTTCTGTGATCTGACTCTGGATCCCAACACAGTACATAATTACCTCATTCTGTCTGAGAAGAACAGAGCGGTGACGTACAGTGAGATAAAGCAGCCGTACTCTGATCATCCAGAGAGATTTGACTGCTACTGTCAGGTGTTGTGTAAGGAGAGTGTGTGTGGACGCTGTTACTGGGAGGTGGAGTGGAGCAGTAAGAGATGGGTGTCCATGACAGTCTCATATAAAGGCATCAGCAGGAAAGGAGATGGTAATGAGTGTGGGTTTGGACACAACAATCAGTCCTGGAGTCTGCAATGTTCTTCTTCTTCTCTCTTTTTCTGTCACAACAACATTAGGACTGATCTCAGAGTTCCATCATCCTCCAGAATAGGAGTGTATGTGGATCACAGTGCAGGAACTCTGTCCTTCTACAGCGTCTCTGACACGATGAAGCTCCTCCACAGAGTCCACACCACATTCACTCAGCCTCTATACGCTGGGTTCAGGTTACCTTATAGACGATCAACTGTGAGATTATGTGATCCAAAATAAAAGGTGGTTTTTACTTTTTATATGAAGCTTACTCAAATAATGATTGATAATGAAATTTTCCTTAATACTGTTATCTTCTTTCTTCTGTCTTTTAGAACATTTGGAGGTTATAATTGTGAATATTATAAAATAAAGAATATATATTAGAACATTATGTTGTTTCTGAATATACAGCATGTTTTAAACAAAAAAACTACAACTGATTGTATATGATTTTTTTCCCCTCAAATTTCCGTCTTTCCAATTTGCATCTTCACTCCATCCAGTCTAGCATACGCATGAAAACCATCAGGTGTAAAATACCATTAAAATATTAAGTCCTTTAAGTTTGAGCTTCTCATCTAAAATGGCTTTTGTAGGTAAAAAAATCAAATATTTTGTATAACGAGCCATTACGGTGACAACTCACGTATCACATGACTAAAAAGTTTACAGTATTTTTGTTTCATTCCAATAAACCGTGTATAAATGTGTTTTCCTCACTGTCCATCGTTCTGCATTGTGGATTAACCACAATATGTGATGTGTGTGTGTGTGTGTTGCATGATTTGCTTAGGGAAAGCTCAAAAATAATTTTAATAGGCTTAAAAAAGGACATGAAAGCAAATGGACAGTATCGGTCTTTATAAATGAAATGATTCAGATGTGCTGAGTCCTTTTACCTTGTCTCCTCTCTTCTTGTGTATGTAATGTTTATTCTTTAACAAATGGAGGAGTACAGGACTTGTGATTAAAAATCAGTGCTAAACTGTACCCTGACCATTAGAGGGCAGTATAGATACATAAGTGTTCATTGCCAAATAAAATCAGTCAGAATCGATCAAAAACACACTCAGAATGAACCAGATCACATGCAAGCAACAGGCGACTGGTCACTTCCTGTGTATGTGCGAGGCACACGAGCCTGTGCACAATGTAGACTCAGATTCCTGTTCTTGGCTGACAGAAGAGGGGAACCCGATGTGGTCTTCTGCTGTTGTAGCCCATCTGCCTCAAGTTTCATTGTGTCCTGCATCTTGAGATGCTTTTCTGCTGTTCTTATTTGTAAAGAGTGGTTATTTGATAGTTTTAATTGTACTGAAAAAGTAATAGCCTTCCTGTCAGCTTGAACTCCTTTGATAACTCTGATCAATAAGGCATTTCCGCCCACAGAGCTGATGCTCACTGGGTGTTTTTTTGTTTTTCGCACCATTCTGTGTAAACTCTACTGACTGATGAGTGTGAAAATCCCAGAAGATTTCTGAAATACTCAAACCAGCCCATCTGGCACCAACAACCATACCACATTCAAGTCTCTGACATCACACTTTCCCCATTCTGATGTTGGATATAAACATTAACTGAAGCTCTTGACCTGCATCTGCATGATTTGATAATCTGACCACATGATGTGTATACTGTATTTGTTCCTGAGTTGGCGAGCGCAATGGCCTTGAGCGTGACGAACTCCTCCCTCTCGAGGCCCATGGCTCTGTACTTCCTGAC
>CM075016.1:22812785-22827160 GCA_037576675.1 Pangasius sanitwongsei | reverse complement strand
GAAAGCGTGTGGAGATGTTTCGGGAGGAGTCTTACCCACGGGGATGGTGGAGGTGTGTGAAAGCGTGTGGAGATGTTCGGGAGGAGTCTTACCCACGGGGATGGTGGAGGTGGTCACTGCAGTGGCGTGAGTGGAATGAGAGGCCATGGTCACTGTAACTATGTTACTGCTGGACACCTGGGACTGGGTCATGGAGCCTGGAACACACAGAGAAAATGAAAGAGGAAAAGAGAGGAAAGGAAAGAGGAGAGGGGAAGAGAAAAGAGGAAGAGCAAAGGGGAAGAAAAAAAGCAGGTAGGAGTGAGGAGAAAGAAAAAGAAAAAGGAGGAAAAAGAAAATAAGTCAGAAGAAAAAAGAGAGAAAGAAAGAATGTGAGAGTGAGAGAAAAAGGATAGAAAGAAAGAAAAAAACACATTCAGACCCATAAAGACTACGCTGTGTAAGAGAGTGTATAATGCAGTGAGTGTGCTGGATGAGGTGGTTAGGGGCTTCAGGCTTCTCGTACCTGTAGTTGACGTCGACGGAACCGTGTTGGTGGCAAGTATGGGGGCCACGGTTGCCGCGGCGACAGGCGTCACGGTGCTAAAGATTGGTTTCTGCAAGAAATCGCATTAAAAAGTCAAAAAAATTACAAAACAAATGTTATTGAAGAAAAGACATCGTTTTGTTTTTACGGTTAATTAAAAGACCTGTGCCATGGAGTGTGGGAGGGGCTTCTGAGCACCGATAGCCGGGTGGGACGGAAGTGTGATGCGCGTGGGCGTGTCCCGAGCGTGAGGAGCCCGCTGGATACTCAGGGTAGCAGGAGGAGGGTGCATGGTAATAGCTGAGCGTCTGTTTACAATAAAAAGCACAGTATTTAAACACAGGTCCTAGCACGAGCGCAGGCGTAGGGGTAAAAGCGCTGTGGATTTCCGCTCTTACCCGTGCAGTAATTCTCCTGAGTGAGCCGTCACCGTGCTAATAACAGGAGACTGAGGCCTGGTGGCCGCAACCGGAGCCACGACCGTGGGCAAGACCGCCGTGGACGTGGTGACTATCGGACGTGACTGTAACGCAAACACAAATCAATAATCAACAATAGGGTGGTGTGATGAAGTGGAGTTACTGTTACCGCCCTGAAGCTGATTATTTTCCAATAACAGCACGTCCTACCACAGCAGCTTAAAGATACAGCTTTAGCTCTGACTGTTACAAAGTGCTCACACTGGAGACTCCTTCCATAAATGCTCATTAAATAAACATCTCCTTACATAAAAGTTCACCACATCGGTTTTTTAGTCCCTGTGAATGAGCTGTTACTATAGAAACGATAACGTATAAGAATAAGCGCATTAATATAAGTAAGTAAGCCTTTATTTACTGTATACAGCACTTTCTGAAACCAAAGGCTACAAAGTGCTTCATATATAGACCTATATGTATGTGTGTGTAGGTGTAAATGTGTGTGTGTATAAAATATACACATCTGTGTGAATGAACTGTTACTATAGAAACGATAAGGTATTAGAAGGAGCACAAACCTGTGATGTGCAGCTGCACTACTGTCAGAGCTGCTGTTATAGAAAACTAATCAACACCTTCTGACCAATCAGAGTCCAATGGACCAGAGTCAATAAAACATTATATATAACCCCAGCTTTAAGGTTTAACTCAGAGTAAGAAAGAAAGAAAGAAAGAAAGAAAAAAGTAAATGAAAAAGTAAAGAAGAAAAAGAAAGGAAATGATAAGGAAAGGTGAGAGTGAGAAATTCAAAAGAGTGAAAGAAAGAAAGAAAAGAGGGAAGGAAGGAAGGAAGGAAGGAAAGAAAGAAAGAAAGAATTGAGGGAAGAAAAAAGCAAATGAAAAAGTAAAAGAAAGGAAATTAAAAGGAGAGTGTGAGAAATTCGAAAAAGTGAAAGAAAGAAAGAGTGAAAGAAAGAGTGAAAGAAAGAAAGAAAAGAGGGAAGGAAGGAAGGAAGGAAGGAAGGAAGGAATTGAGGGAAGAAAAAAGCAAATGAAAAAGTAAAAGAAAAAAAGAAAAGAAGTGAAAAGGAAAGGTGACATTGAGAAATAAGAAAGGGTGAAAGAAAGAAAGAAAGAAAGAAAGAGGGAAGGAAGGGAAGAAAGAAAGTGGGAAGGAAGGGAAGGAAGGGAGGGAGGAAGGAAGGAATTGAGGGAAGAAAAAAGCAAATGAAAAAGTAAAAGAAAAAAAGAAAGGAAGAGAAAAGGAAAGGTGACATTGAGAAATAAAGTGTGAAAGAAAGAGTGGAAGAAAGAAAGAAACAAAGAACGAGGGAAGGAAGGGAAGGAAGGAAGGAAGGAAGGAAGGGAGGGAGGAAGGAAAGAATTGAGGGAAGAAAAAAGCAAATGAAAAAGTAAAAGAAAAAAGAAAGGAAGAGAAAAGGAAAGGTGACATTGAGAAATAAAGTGTGAAAGAAAGAGTGGAAGAAAGAAAGAAACAAAGAACGAGGGAAGGAAGGGAAGGAAGGAAGGAAGGAAGGAAGGGAGGGAGGAAGGAAAGAATTGAGGGAAGAAAAAAGCAAATGAAAAAGTAAAAGAAAAAAGAAAGGAAGAGAAAAGGAAAGGTGACATTGAGAAATAAGAAAGCGTGAAAGAAAGAGTGGAAGAAAGAAGGAAAGGCAATAAAAGTAAGATAAGTTATTGAAGTTATTGAAGTTATTGATCCAGCAGACCAGTAAGACGTGACACACTCAACACCAGCGTGTGAATGAAGCAGGAGGCACCTGAATGGGCTGATGGATGATGTGCTGGACCGTCGGCTGTCCTGCTGCGTTATTCGGCCCTGACGCCGGTCTCAACACTGTCGCTCCCTTCGAACTGGACATTACAGCAGCGGCCGCGGCTCCTACAGTCAACACCAACACACAGGCCTTTAATAAACAGCATCAAGAAATTACAGTATTATATAAAGTATATATTATTATATGTACATACTAAAGCTGACACTTTTCTCACATATACCTGATAATATTTTATCTATTTCCTACAGAATATAGGAGCATATAAATATAATTATTCACAATTTAATAATTACTTTTCTTCTTCCTCAATTAAGTAAAAATACCTGCAATATTCGTGATTTCAACCTTAAAGCCAAGGTTATATAACAGATTTTATAGACTCTGCTCCATTAAATTAAATAACACCAGAGCGCTGCTGAATCCTGGATTGCGATTGGTCAGAAGGTGTTGATTAGTTTTCCATAACAGCAGCTCTGACAGTAGTGCGGCTGCAAATCACAGGTTTGCGCTTGTTATAATACGTTACCGTTTCCATAGTAACAGCTCATTCACATTCACGAGGACCTGAATGACGGATACTCCACATAATCGAAACCGAATAATAAATGGACTGCGTCACTAAATTGGTGCATTTTTCTGTAAGGAGATGTTTATTTAACATTTATGTAAGGAGTCTCCAGTGTCAGCGCTTTGTAACAGCCAGAGATAAAGCTGTAACCTTCCTTTTTTTTTCTTTTAAATACACTTTGCGGTTTCTCTGTAACTTGACAATCTTTTTTTTTTTGTCGCTGAAAATTATAATTGTTGGCAAACTGCTGTGGTGTAAGAGGAATAAAACCATTTGGGATGTTCTGTTATGGGGCAATAAATAAATAAATAAATAAATAAATAGATAGATAGATAGATAGATAAATAGATAGAGGTGGAAAATGTCATTTCGCTTCATCACACCACCCCCACTGTTGATTAGTTTCCGATAACAGCACGACACAGTGTTACTTACGAACCCGAATTCTGGTTATACTCCGTATTTAAGAGACGCACTTCAGTTCCTGTGTCTAACATTATGGAAAGATATAAAAATGTAATTTTCCTTTAACAAAGTAAACAAATTATTGAAATAGCTGAATAATTGTGAAAAATAATTAATTATACCTACATCAGTATGCTGTTTATACTTTTTGCCAGTTAACCAGTATTTCTGCCTTAACCAACTAACAATAATAATAATAATAATTTAAATGAAGAATAAAAATGTAGTAAAGAACACAAAACACAGACTCATTGATTCTCGCTGTACAGCTCTGAGACGCTTCTCCTACTGACCTCTGGGTAAATGAGAGGGAAACTGATGCTGCGGAGCGGCAGACGATCCGATCTGCAGTGCCGGAGTCCCGCTACGGATAATCTGCAAGTTGGTGGCCATGATGCGGTGCAGGTTTCCAGTGTGACCCTACCAAACAAAAGCATCCTAATCATCTATCTAAGAAGGAGATTAGATTATATTCTACTCTGTGGCACACTGAGGAACGAGTGCTGAGTTACGCCCGTATCGTGCCTGAATAAAGGTTTTCTCCACCTGCTGCCCGCTGATGGTGGCCACTGGGATCGCGGACGCCTGCGGCATGGCGCTCTCCACGGTGACGGTGATGTGGCCGGGTACTTTGTGGGGCAGGGTGAGATGCCCCTGAGCCGGGGCTGGGGCGATTACACGGCTAGGAATAGGAGTCTTCAGAGCAGACTGAAAGAGAGAAAGGGAATGAATCATGAATATGAAGGAGGCTAGAGAAAACTAGCCTCATGCTGAAGGCACCAGTGTAGCGATGCTGTACCTGTACCTTTCCAGGTCCCTCGGTGAAGGTGACGGGGATGTGCTGAGGCAGCGACGGAGGGGCGGAGGACGTCGCTCCATACGGTCGCACCACCACCGGCTCCTGCTTGTCGTCTCTGAGGGGAGCTGCGGCGCTGGACGAAGAAGCGAGACCCGAGTCACGCCCACCGTCCTCATGACCTGCATGAATTCGGCAAAACTCAAACCCAGAGGGTCACGTATGTAGAGAATATTCACTTTTTCTGTTAGTCAGATGTCTACGGAAGACCATTAGTACGGATTTAATATATATATTTATTATATATTAACAATAAAGTAATACTATAAAATAAATTACAGGAAAAAAAATACAGAAATTCACTATTCACACTTATTCATATTAATCCTTGTTTAATTACTAACACATTCAATATAATAAATATATTTAAATATATTATATTTTATATTCTTAAAGACATATTCACTCAATAAAGACATTCAATAGAGACAGTAGATCAAATACATAATACAGATACATAATTATTAAATAGATATCAGTTACTAATTTATTAGAAGTAGAACTTTGTTTCTGGGATATAAATAAATGAAACGGAGTGTAAATGCGGATGTTTGTGTGTGTGTGTGTGTGTGTGTGTGTGTGTGTGTGTGTGTGTGTGTGCGTGTCCCTCGGTGTAACTGACCTGTGGTGATCTGCTTGGTTTGGACCCCCGGTGTGTTTGCTGCCTGTGTGTGTGCGGGGTTCAGTCCTGCTCGCTGATACTGCTGTGAACTCATCTTCTACCGCTCTCACGTCCTGAACATCACAAACACACAAAACACAGCGGTCATCGCACATCTGATTTCAGCTCTGAGTGTGAAAGCCTGCTGGTGTAAACATAATACTGAAACTAAAAACAAAACATAATAAATCATAATAATCTGCATTCAAACTTTGATCAAACTGAATTCAGAAAAACTTCTAACCGAATCAACACTCGCAAAGGAATTTCAGGAGGCGTTTTAGAAACATGCAGTAGGCAGCTATATATTTAACACTTCCCAAAAAACCTCAACTGTACCCATATGCTTCAAAAACACCGTTATTATACCTGTGCATAATAAATACTTGTGCCGAAGAAAAATATGGTGAGCTGTCTTAATGACTATCGCCCAGCGCCACTGACCCTAATTGTAATGAACTGTTTTGAGAGGCTGGTGTTGGGATGCATTAAGAACACCATCCCAGATACTGCAGTTTGGTTATCGCTACAACAGATCCACTGAGAATGCCATATCACATACGCTTCATACTACTTTGGCCGTATTTGTTGATAATAGCTCGGCATTTAACACCGTTATCCCAACCAAGCTGATCCACAAGTTATTAGATCTGGGATTGAGTGCCACATTAGGGCCTTTAGCACCGGTTTAGTTACAGTACTAAAAGTACTGGGCGATTTTGCGCAAACTGTTTCCCAACACCATTTAAAGGGTTGCATTCGCACCGACAGTGGGCACTAGGAAGTGACGTAAGCCGGTCGACAGCGACGTTATTTGTGCGCGGCGTTCAACAACGGAAACAAAGAAGAACAACATAAACACCCGGAGGATGGAGGACGCTGTGATCGGAGCCGTGTTGCACTTCAGTGTCCGTCCATCTATCGCTGTTCTCCATACTTGCGAAATAAGTTGACACTACAGTATGTTTACACGGCGTTTTACATCATGGCGGGTGACGGCGTTTTCGTACGCGTTTGGCCAATCAGCGTCTACTTACGTCACAGATAGTACCAGTCGTGCTGGTTAGACCCTGCTCCGGAGTAGGAGCTGATTTGGTTCTCGAAAAAGGCAGTCCGGTACTAAAACCACACCCAGTTCCTGAGGTGCGAAAACGCCAAAAAGTGGGTAGTTCCACATTTAGTTCAGGTACTATGAAAAGGTTCCTGCGGTGCGAAAGGCCCTCTTGTGTAACTGGATCCTGGATTTCCTCACCAGCAGACCCCATCGGATGCGGATTGGCAGAAACAGTTCCTCCCCACTGATCCTCAACACTGGTACTCCACAGGAAAGTGTTCTGAGCCCGGTGCTGTATTCCTTGCTCATATACGACTGTGTGGCTAATCACAGCTCCAACCCTATAATTAATCTCGCAGACGATACCACCACTGTGGGCCTGATCACCAGTAATGATGAGACAGAGAGGTGGTGAGGCTCCTGGTAGAATGGTGGCAGGACAACAACCTGTCTCTCAATCTCAGTAAGACTACAGAGCTGCTGATCGATTTCAGTAAACAGGATAAGGTTTATTCACAAATTTATATCATAGATAGAGAGGGTCAACAGCTTCAGATTCCTGTGGGTCACTCTCACCGCTAAACTCACATGGACTGAGCGCACAGTAGCCATCATCAAAAAGACCTACCAATGCCTTTACTTCCTCAGGTGGGTGAAGAAAGCTAGGACATCCTCTACAGTCTTCACCACTTTCTACAGGTGTGCTGTGGAGTCCGTTCTCACAGAATTAGCATATCTAACAATCGCTCTTTCTCTCTCTCTCTCTGTTGAGTTACACATGCTACTCCTGAGATCCCAGTGATCGTGACCCCTCCTGCTCTCCAGACCTGCCTGATCCATCCTGATGCCCTACTTCTAGTTGGAGTTCTCATCACCTGGAAACCACTCGCTGCTGCTGAGGACGACCTCCAACACCCACAGTCGGAAGTTACATGAGATGACTGAGGATGGCAGCACATAGAAACCATGAAGATGGCTTTGGACCTCAACTGAAATGAACAGTTTTGCTTTGATAGCTTTAAGACTGCAATTCCCATGAACAGTTTTGCTCTCAAGTCCCCATCAGTGAACTGTTGATAACGTCAACAAAACAGACTTCACATAAAAACTATAATGAACTTTCATGGTTACACAATATCCACTTTTTGACTTCACAGTTATAGAAGGGAATGATTTATAATGGCACTATCCGGTGTCACCCAGATGAGGATGAGTTCCCTTTTGAGTCTGGTTCCTCTCAGGGTTTCTTCCTCATGATGTCTCAGGGAGTTTTTCCCTCACCACCGTCACCTCTGGCTCAATCATTAGGGATAAATTCATACATTTAACATTTATATCCTGAATCTATTTATTTCTGTAGAGCAGTTTTGTGACAGTGTGAGATTTAGGGATAGTTTTTTTTTATCCAACTGTTGTAAGGTTGTTAAACACACATTGTGTGTAACATCAATTGGACTTTACTGTCATTTTTGCTACTTGACTTTGCACAGATTTTCCAAGTTCATTACTGGCACTGTCACTTTATTGTCTGGTCATTATTATTTGGTTATTTGTTATTAGTGTTATTTTGTATTTAGTAGTATTGTAGTATCTATTGTATTTTTTGTCTTGTTTATAGTTTGTGGAGAAGGTACTTGTATGTAACAATTAAGAATTAAGAATAAGGAAACTGAAAACATTTTATTTTTATTTCCAAAAACCATGTCTATAGAAGTGTTCGTCTATAACATTAACCTGTTTTATTAGTTCTAGCTGATAAATTTGCCAAAAACAGACATTTCTCCTTCTCAGTTCTCTCATACTTTACTGTGGAGGCTCACAGACACATCCCATTATATATTACACTATAAACATTATAAGTAAATTATAAGAACACATGAATATTTTACCAGAAAAACAAAATAAGATTTGTGAAGAAACAAGGAAAACTTTACAACAGAGAGGTCAATAGTAGGTCTTCTGAGATCATTTGATATTTTACTATAGGAAAATTAAGATTTTTGAAGCATTGCAATATAAAAATAAAGGGATTTCTGAACGATTTGTTGAGTAGAGCTGCCTCTTAAAGAGTTAATATCATTTCTGATTGAATACTGAACAAGAAAAAAACACCATCTAGGATAAATACAATAAAAACAGCTAACAGCTGTAAATAACAGATGATAAAACTGTGAATAAATATTTATTCCTATATACTTTGGCAAACTACAAGCAATAACCCTGTCCTGTTTTGTAATAGAATGTGTTTTTTAGGTTTAAACAGCAAATAAAAATCAGGCACTTTGGATTGTGATGCTAATTAATCGAAGTTAGCAAACATGCTAACATGACAGGTTTCTCCTAGCTTAGAAAGCAAACTAGAGAAGTCAAATTATTTTACATGTCGGAATTAAAGAGTTAAAACATGACGTTTTATATCAGAATGGTTGGTTTTCTGTGCTTGTTTTTGGTACCTTAAAGCAGATATGAATTCTCTCCATCCGTTTCTGTGTCCCTGAACTGCCGGTAAAGCTGACCAGTGACGGCGCGCGTGAACACCGCAGCAACCGCCACCTACTTCCGGTTACAGATTTTAAACTAAAAGTGACGGTTACGCTGGGATTGATTGATTGATTAATTGATTTATTGATTGATTGACTGATTGATTTATTTCAGCTCGTGCCTTGTCTATGTAAAAGTAATCTATCATTATCACAACTTACAAAAATCCTCAAATAGCGTGTGTACACTTAATGTCTCTGTCTCTATTTTTATTTTTATTTTCCTAAATGTTTATATTTTTTATATTTATGCTTTTATATTTAGTTTTCAGAGATTTGTAGTTTCTTTATATCTATGCTTCTCATTTCATAACTTTCTCTTTTCTCTTTTACTTACCTTACAATGTTTACCTTACTAATATTATTATTATTTCTTGTATTTTACTGTTATTGTGAGCACCAGTACACCAAGACAAATTCCTTGTACATGTAAACCCAGGGTACTCGGCAATAAAGGTGATTCTGATAAGATAATAGCAGTGAAACTGAAAAAATAAATAATATTAATAAACAGTTTGGATCTTTTTTTTTTTTATTGTCTGCCTTTAAATTTGGTGGCTTTGAACCTCACTCTATCTATCTATCTATCTATCTATCGATCTATCTAAGCAGTGCTCATCTCCTGGCCAATTCCACGTCTACTGTCTATCAGAAAGAATCTCCTTTTGTAAGGCTACACTTTTCCTTATCAGCCTAAACTCTCTCTCTTTAAAGCCATGCCCACTGTCTGTCGCACTATAACCCACAGAGAACCAGGAAGTTCTTTTCAGAGAAAACAAAACTCAGAAACCTCAGACTCTCTCTCTCTCATGACAGAAAATGGCAGAAGCCAGTGTTTCAGTAGATCAGTTGTCAATGGATCACTTCATCTGTCCAGTGTGTCTGGATCTCCTGAAGGATCCACTAGCTATTCCCTGTGGCCACAGTTTCTGTAAGGTGTGTATTAATCGCTTCTGGGATAAGGAAGATCAGAAGGGTGTCTACAGCTGCCCCCAGTGTAGAGAGACTTTCACTCCAAGGCCTGTTTTACGCAGGAACAACATGCTGGCTGAAGTAATGAAGAAACTGAAGGAGACTGAACTCCAAGCTGCTTCTCCTGCTCACTGTTACGCTGGACCTGGAGATGTGGAGTGTGATTCCTGCATTGGGAGAAAACGCAAAGCCGTCAAGTCCTGTCTGGTGTGTCTGGCCTCCTATTGTGAAACTCATCTCAAACCTCACTATCAGTCTCAGGCTTTTAAGAAGCACGAGTTAGTTGAAGCCTGTGCAGAGCTCCAAGAGAAGATCTGCTCTCAACATGACAAACTGATCGAGATCTACTGTCGTACTGACCAAAGCTTCATCTGTTTTTTGTGTACAATGGACAAACATGAAGGTCATGATACTGTTGCAGCTAAAACAGAAAGAACTAAAAAACAGGTGAGAACTGGACATCATTATTCTTTCCCAAATCAATTTATACAAATTCTATTTCTAATCTAATTTCTATTCAGTTGATTTAATTGGTTCTATGACTGTCATTCACTGTGAAGTGAATTTTTAATTACACTCAGAGGGTCATATGTAAAGAAGTGTTAAACAGGGGAGATCAGATACTCTAAACAGCAAACACCCAACAACCTTCTTACAGCATGTTACAGCTAAAGTGCACATATGACTGTGTTAAAGCTCTATAACCTGGATATCACAGTGTTGAAGGTTAAATTATTTACAGTTTTCATTTTAGTAAAACTGTTTTGTTTTAGGTTTATTAGTTTCTAACATATTTCATTTTGGACATGTTTATATTTATATATGCACACTCACTACACAGATCAGCCATAATTTTAAAACCACTGACAGGTGAAGTGAATAACATTGACTATCTTGTTACAATAGCACCTGTAAAGGGGTGGGATATTAGGCAGCAAGTGAACAGTCAGTTCTTGAAGTTGATGTGTTGGAAGAAGGAAAAATGGGCAAGTGTAAGAATCTGAGCGACTTTGACAAGTGCCAAATTGTGATGGCTAGACAACTAGGTCAGAGCATCTCCAGAACGCCAGGTCTTGTGGGGTGTTCCCGGTATGCAGTGGTTAATATCTAGCAAAAGTGGTCCAAAGAAGGATAACCGCTGAACCAGCGACAGGGTCATAGGAGCCAAAGGCTCACTGATGCGTGTGGGGAGTGAAGGCTAGCCCATCTGGTCCGATCCCACAGAGGAGCTACTGTAGCAAAATTGGTGAAAAAGTTAATGCTGGTAGAAAGGTGTCAGGACACACAGTGCATCACAGCTTGCTGCGTATGGGGCTGCGTAGCTGCAGACCGGTCAGAGTGCCCATGCTGACCCTGTCCACTGCTGAAAGTGCCTACAATGGGCATGCGAGCATTAGAACTGGACCATGGAGCAATAGAAGAAGGTGGCCTGGTCTGATGAATCACATCATTCTTTTACATCATGTGGATGGCCAGGAGCGTGTGCGTCGTTTACATGGGGAAGATATGGCACCAGGATGCAGTATGGGAAGAAGGCAAGCTGGCAGAGGCAGTGTGATGCTCTGGGCTCATGTTCTGCTGGGAAACTTTGGGTCCTGGCATTCATGTGGATGTTACTTTGACACGTACCACCTACCTAAATATTGTTGCAGACCAATAATAATAATAATAATAATAATAATAATACATTTATTTTATATAGCGCCTTTAAAAGTTGCTTTCTCAAGGCGCTTTCCATGAAAGCTTACATAAAGGAAAACACAACAATATAAGACAATATACTATAAATTCAACAAAAAATAAATCACAAAACAATACAATAAAAAACTAATCAAATAAAAGCATTCCTGAAAAAGAATGTTTTGAGAAAAGTTTTAAAAACAGCTAAAGAATTAGCATCCCTAATGTCAATTGGGAGAGAATTCCAGAGTTTTGGAGCATACGTTGAAAAGGCCCTGTCACCCCTGGATCGTAACCAAGTTTTGGGAACAACTAAGAGACTGTGCTGAGAAGATTGCGAATTGGCGTATAAGGTGTTAAAAGATCTGCCAGATACTGTGGAGCAAGACCATGCAGAGCCTTGTATGTAAGCATTAAGATTTTAAAATCTATACGGTATTTAACAGGGAGCCAGTGTAACATCTTCAAAACAGGAGTTATATGGTCCAGTTATATGGTCCAGTTATATGGTCCAGTTAAAATTCTAGCTGCTGAATTCTGCAAGTATTGCAATTTATTAAGAACCAAGTACATCCCTTCATGGCAGGAGTATTCCCTAATGGCAGTGGCCTTTTTCAGCAAGATAATGCGCCCTGCCACACTGCAAAAATTTGTTCAGGAATGGTTTGAGGAACATGACAAAGAGTTCAAGGTGTTGACTTGGCCTCCAAATTCCCCAGATCTCGATCCGATCGAGCATCTTTGGGATGTGCTGATCCACGGAGGCCCCAGCTAACAACTTACAGGATTTAAAGGATCTGCTGGTAACATCTTGGTGCCAGATACCACAGCACACCTTCAGAGGTCTTGTGGATTCCATGCCTCAATGAATCAGAGCTGTTTTGTTGGCGGGACCATTAGGCAGGTGGTTTTATTGTTATGGCTGGTCAGTGTATATACACTGTGTAATAGCACTGTAATGTATAAAACCTGTTTAAGGTCTCATTTGTGAGTACAGACCACACCCTCAACTAAACAAAATAAGAAGTGATAGTGGAACTGACTTCTGAGCAGTTTCTGCAATAACCAGGTTCCATGGAGCTGTAAGTCAAATTGACACATCTTTTCCAAGACCCCATATACAGTAGCTGTCCCGTCTGCATGTATCTGTCCTAATCAGGGTTGAGGTGGATCCAGAAACCATCCTGGTAACAGCAGGGGCAGGATGAGAGAATTCACTCAGGATGGGATGCCAGTTCATTGCAGGGCAACACACACATTCACACACTCGTTCACACCTGGGGCAATTTAGGATAGCCAATCCACCTATATGCATGTGTGTGGGAGGAAACTGGAGAACCCAGAGGAAACCCACACAACCATGGGGCAGTCGTGGCCTAATGGTTAGTGAGTCAGACTTGTAACCCGAAAGTCGTGGGTTTGAGTCTCAGGTCTGGCAGAGATTGTAGGTGGGGGGAGTGACTGATCAGCGCTCTCTTCCACCCTCAATGAGACCCTTGAGCAAACTGCTCCCTGGCAGTTTTTGCACCGCAGCAAAAAAGGCTGCCCACTGCTCCAGGTGTGTGTTCACTACTGTGTGTGTGCACTTGGATGGATGGATGGACAAGAGCACAAATTCCGAGTATGGGTCACCATACATGGCCACAAGTCACTTCACTAATATGCAAAACTCCACAAAGACATTACCACAAGCTCAGGATTGAACTCAGGACCCTGGAGTGTGTAGCTGTAACACTATTCACTGTGTTAATTTTGAGCAACGAGAGTTCAGGCATGGTCTTTCTCACAATCTATTTTATGTTTAATGAGTTTCTGAAAACTGCTTTAAGTTGAGTTATACTGATTCTGGAAAGTTCGAATTGCCGCAGAGAGTCCAGTCAGAACTCGGAGTCATTCACTAGATAGGGGACGCTGAAACCCGATGTTCACTGATGGTTACTTTAATAAGGTGGAATTGGGTGTGGTTTTGAATGTATGCACAGGACCTTAAAGAAGTAAACCTGACTATGAATGTGGATTTTACCAGTGAACAAATAAATGTCTAACTACCATGAGTCCAGATGTGCACTGTGCATGTCTCCCCTCACTGAGAAAAAAAGGAAACAGTGATGACACACACTGCTCTAAGATCAGTCTGTCCGAGAATCCCATTTAAAGTGACAGCTGACTTTTTAACAATTTCAGTACAGTGAAAATTGCTGAACTACCTTGGTGTTTCTGTAACAGAAATAACATTAATATTTCAACCAGCTGCCATTTTCCCAGAAAACCAAACATATCATGTAATAAGTGGTGAAAAAAATGAACACAGAAGTTACTTTATTTTGGGTCTCTTTTTATTTTAGTTAGCTCTAGAGACAATATTTCTAGTTTTCATTTAAGTTTCATTTCATTTTTTATTTACAATTTTTTGTAAATTTTTATTATTATTATTATTATTATTATTATTATTATTTGCTATAATTCTGTAGAACATGATTAAATATATTTAAAATGTATTTTATTTGGTCTCAGAATGAGCTAAAAGAGGTGCAGATGAAATCCCAGCAGAGGATCCAGGAGAAGCAGAAGAAGGTGCAGGAGCTGAAACAGGCTGTGGACACTATTAAGGTGAGGAGAGAAAAGAGAGATTCTCCTAAACACACACACACACACACACACAAAGAGAGAAAGAGAGAGGGTTTATCTTTATAAAAAGATAAACTTTTTAAAAGGTTTATCTTTATAAAGAGTCTCCCTCTAGACGTGTGTGTGTGTTCTAACAGAAGCGTTCACAGGCAGCAGTAGATGACAGTGAGAGGATCTTTACTGAGCTGATCAGCTCCATGGAGAAAA
>CM075016.1:22786524-22804017 GCA_037576675.1 Pangasius sanitwongsei | reverse complement strand
TTCTAAGAATTTTCTTAGAATTTCGTCACTAGGAGCAACTTTTAGGCTCAGGAAGCTTTGTGAATACGGGCCCTGGAATCCAATTTAACATCTCTGGTGAGACCTCAAAACAGCGGAAAGGTGACGCACCCCATCCAACCTGACAGAGCTTAAGAGGTTACACAGAGACAAAATGGAGAAGATCCGTGGATCCTGGTGGGCCAAGCTTGTAGCATCACACCTATGAAAACTTGATGTACTGAGAAAAGGTTCTGAATGCTGTAAATTGATGTAGCACATTCAAATACACAACCAAAACAAATCATATTTCAATTAATCTGACTCTTTAAATCACAGAGAAGCTTCTTTACAACAAAAACTTCTGTGTTGTGAAGCCAGAGGCAGGCAAGGAAGGCAATTGCCTGGGGCCCCACAACCTGAGAGGGCCCACAAAGGCTGATCATTTAAATAATCAGAAATTTTCATCTTAAAATAATGCAAAGCAACATCTCAGCAACCTCCTTTGTGGGGCACTATCTTGTCTGAAGACTCATTTATGCTCCTGCACCACCCCTTCATACTTGAGTCATGCGAGATTTAATTCTTGAAAACGAAGAGGACATACCTATCTGGCAGCCAGAAGTGCAAGACAAAACAAGAAGAGGAGGAAAGGAAAAAAACAGGACAGCGGTAAGTGACGGAGATAATGACGAATAAATTAAAGATAATTAAAGACAAACATACCCAAATCTTGTCCAATTTCAGTTTTATTTCACCTTATTATTTGCAAGATGAATTATTGTTAATAGTTAGCTAGGGTTCGCATGTTTTGAGTAGTAATAGTTTTGAATAGTGGGCTGAAATGCAATAACTGGTACCATGAAGCTCTAAAAAATTAACATTTTACGTTCTGTTAGATGTGTTTAGAGTACTTTTAAATGTTGTCGTTGTTGCTGTTCCTTCGGCTGCCCCCATTAGGGGTTGCCACAGAGGATCATTGGTCCACATGTTTGGCCTAGGTTTTACGCTGGATGCCGTTCCTGACGCAACCCTCCCATTTTATCTGGGCTTGTTACCTGCACTGAGAGTACACTCCCGGTGGCTGGGTTGGTTCCCTGCCCAGGAACTACTTTTAAATGTACATATTATAATTATATCTCTGGGTAACAGGAAGACATAATAACAACAAAAATCTGTCAGATGGGCCCCATACATTTATTTTGCCTGGGGCCCCCACATAATCTAGGTTTGCCTCCGTGTGTAGCTACACATTCTCCTTTAAAGCCTGAACTCCCTCTCTCTTTAAAGCCACGCCTACTCTTTCTGTCACACTACAACAAACACTGAAACAGAAAGTCATTTCAAAGAAACTCAGAAAACTCAGATTCTCTCTCTTGCTCTCTCTCGCTCTCTCTTTCGTGCAGTGTGTGAGTGCATGAAAATGGCCAACATTTCAGTAAATCACTTCACCTGTCCAGTATGTTGGAATCTCCTGAATGATCCTGTAACTATTCCCTGTGGCCGCAGTTTCTGTAAGGAGTGTATTAATGGCTGCTGGGATCTGGAGGATGTGAAGGGCGGCTACAGCTGCCCTCAGTGTAGAGAGACTTTCACCCCAAGGCCTGTTCTACGCAGGAACAACATACTGGCTGAAGTGGTGGAGAAACTGAAGAAGACTGAACGCAATGCTGCTTCTCCTGCTCACAGACCTAGAGATGTGGAGTGTGATTCCTGCATTGGGAGAAAACACAAAGCCGTCAAGACCTGTCTGGTGTGTCTGGCCTCCTACTGTGAAGATCATCTTAAACCTCACTATCAGTCTCCTGCCTTTAAGAAGCACAAGTTAGTTGAAGCCTGTGCAGAGCTCCAAGAGAAGATCTGCTCTGAGCACGACAAACTGATGGAGATCTACTGTCGTACTGACCAAAGCTTCATCTGTTATCTGTGTATGATGGATCAGCACAGAGGCCATGATACTGTTGTAGCTAAAGCAAAAACAACTGAAAAACAGGTAAGAACTGGACTTCATTATTCTTTTCCATGTCAATTTATACAAATTCAGTATATTGGTTTAATTGGATATATGTCTGTGATTCACTGTTAAGTGAAAGTTTTATTTAAAGTGTTGTTTTTTGTTGGTAAGGAAGTGTTAAACAGGTCAGACCAGTCAGTGTAGCTTTAAACACCCAACAACATTCTTACAGCATTTTACACACATGACTGTGTTAAAGCTCTGTAACAGTGTTAAAAGATGTTACCGTTGATATTATTTTCAGTTGACATTTGAAACTCTGTTTGGTTTCAGTTCTGTTAGTTTTGAATAGATTTTATTTTAGACATGCTTTTTTAAGTTTATATTTACTGTATATACAGTGCCTCCCCCCACCCCCGTCTGAGATCATAAGTGTGTCTTTGTGTCTAATTCAGTCTGAGATTCATTTGTTCCTCTCCTACACTTTTCTCCTTCTCTATTATGTGTTTCCTCTCTGTAGAGTTTCCCGTCTCTCTGTGTTCCTCCTGGATGTGAGGACTCACCCAGCTTCACTGTCAATCAACATCTCTCATTTGATGGAGTGAGGAAATCTCTCTCAGATCTGAAAATACAAGCTGAGGAAATCTGTGAGGAGAAATTCAACAAAATCCATCCACAAGGTAAACAAGCAAACATTTGTTCTGCATCATTACAGAAATAAGATAAAATCACAAAGCATTAGCATTAGCCCTGGAAATTACATCGAGATGAATTTACCCGATAAACAAAGAAAATGGAACTTTACCACAAATCCACAAACTAATCTTATTGAACTTCACATGTAACAAATATTATGAACATTAGATAAGAACCAATGCCTTAATTCCTACATAAAGTCCATCAGAAAATAAAAAACACATATTGTCAGAGCTTTAGCTGGGAAAATTGATTGCTTGTTCTCATGTTTTAAGGTTTTAGGTGTCACTTAATCTTACATTGAAATGCTGTGCAATGTTATTACATTTTTGGCCAACATCTTGGTTAAAGCTCTAAATCCAGCAGAACTCCTTGGAGAAATGTCTGACAGAGCAGGGAGGAATAACATTTTTTTATCTTCATGTCTTAAACTGTTTTCCATATTTGTCTCTCTGTGTCTCCACAGCTGCAGCAGTTAAGATGACTTTACCCTCAGAACCAAAGAGCAGAGAGGATTTTCTGCAGTGTAGGTGTAACACACACACACACACACACACACATATATTACATATCATATAGGGCAGCATTGGACAGACACAGACAAGTGTCTCTCACATACATCTAACTTATAGACATTTTATTGTTTTAGATTTCTGTTATCTGACTCTGGATCACAACACAGCATATCCTGACCTCATTCTGTGTGAGAAGAACAGAACAGTGACACGCGCTGGGTTACAACAGCGATACTCGGATCATCCAGAGAGATTTGACTCCAGGACTCAGGTGTTGTGTAAGGAGAGTGTGTGTGGACGCTGTTACTGGGAGGTCGAGTGGAGCGGTGATGGTGTGTCCATTTCAGTCTCATATAAAGAGATCAGCAGGAAAGGACAGGGTCATGAGTGTTTGTTTGGATTCAACAGTCAGTCCTGGAGTCTGGAGTGTTCTTCCTCTGTCAATTTCCGACACGACAAATTTGAGACTGTGCTCAGAGTTCCAGTGTCCTCCAGAATAGGAGTGTATGTGGATCACAGTGCAGGAACTCTGTCCTTCTACAGTGTCTCTGACGCGATGAGGCTCCTCCACAGAGTCCACACCACATTCACTCAGCCTCTGTACGCTGGGTTCTGGATGTGGTCTTATAACTCAACTGTGATCTTATGTGATCCAAAATGAAATGTTTGTAAAAGTGTTTAGTAAAATTATTAAAAACTGAGGTGTTAGATTTTATTTCTCCCTGAGCTACAATGGCACATTGGTGTGAAGAAACTGTAATGATAATGCTAAACAAGTTTTTAAAAATCTATTAAAAATAACAACAATATCACAACAATTTGTTCAATTTGCACAAGAATCCAGATGCTTTGTATGACACTTGAAACTGAGCTCAGGTGCATTCTGTGATCATCTTAGAGATGTTTCTATAACTTGATTAAATGACTGATGTAGTAGAAATTTATCTGTTTTTTTTATACAGGAGTCAGTAGAAATGTGAGGTACTGTCAGATCCATTAATATTTGGACATTGACATGGTTATTTTTATTTTAGCTGTCTACCACAGTTTATTGGAGTTGAAATTAAATAAAGAATACAAGCGTAAATGCAGCCTTTGAGAGAGTGTTCAGGTGGGATTTTGTCCCATTCTTCTACATAGACAGTCTTTTAATATTTTAGAGTCCAGGGGGCCCGCTGGTGAACTTTGATCTTCAATTTATCACACGATTCTATTGGGTTTAAATCTGGTGCTTGACTGGACCATTCCAACACCTTTATTATTGTCTTATGGAACCAATTGAGAGACTCCTTTACAGTATGGTTTGGATCATTGCCCTGCTGGAAGGTCCACCCGCATCTCATGCTCGTCGTCCTGGTGGATGGCAACAGATTCTTCTCAAAATGTTTCTGGTACATGGTTCCATTCACTTTCCTTTCGATAATTTGGACTCTGCCGGTACCATGAGAAGAGTGGCAGCCCTGTAACTGAGCAACTCGCTCAGAAGCATCACAAAAGATCTAGTTGGTTGTGTGAGACTGATCAGAGTCTGAGGATAGGACACAGTGGGGAAGGGTAATACTAGCTAAAGTAGGAAGTTCTCCCTCCCATTCATTCCAGGATCTCAAAAGGTCATCAGGAAAATTTGGGTCATCCCATTCTCTCTGCTTGTCCCATAATCTCTGACCTAGAATTTTGGCTTGTGTGGTGAATGGAAGTATGAAACCTAAAGGGTCATACTGGGTTGCTAGTACCTTGTAAATGTGTTGAAGGGTACGTAGTCCAGGTTTCACTGGGCAGGTCTTATACCCAAGGATGTCTGATCTGCAATATCACCTTAAACCTACTGCAGATTCTTGATAGTCAGTATGATCTTGCAATACCCACAATTCTGTACTGTTGGATCTTGTTTCTGTCAGTAGGTGGTTCACCACAGTGGGATCATTACCCATTGGCAAAGTTCGAAATTGCCACTGGCAAAGAAGGGGCAGAGTTTGTCTACTAGCTGTCTCGCCTCTTGAGGTGGTAGTCTCTGCAAGCAATTGTCCACATAAAGTTTTCTTTCCACAGTGGTTCTGACATTGTCATCAGGAGTACTGTGATCTATAACATGCCTCTGTATGGCATAAATGGCACAACACAGACTACACATGGTGCCAAATGGTAACACTTGCCGCTTGTAGATATCTGGGGGTTTAGATCTGTTCAAGTCTCACCATACAATGTGGAGAAGATGCCTATCTTCTGTGAGAAGATGAACCTGGTGGAACATCCCCCTTGATGTCACCACTTATTGCCACTGGGTGTTCATGAAAGTGTAGGAATACTCCTAACAAGGATGGACCTAAGGCTGGTCCTGGCAGTAGGTAGTTATTCAGGTTATTCAGCCTCTCTGTTCTGGGGGTAGCTTAGACAGAGGTCGAGCCACATGGGATCTACAAGAAAGTTCAACATCTTCTTCAGTTCCTATTGTCTTAAAGAATCCTACTAGTGCTTGGATTTGAAGGGCAAAGCATTTGAAACCTACAGTGTCTCCAGGCTGGATATCTAAGGAGTCCATAATGGCAGAAATTTTGCTCAAAGCAAGTTGGTGAGGTCAACCGCACCTTTCAGTGAGTGCTGCCAGGGTATCTGAATAGGAAGTAGATGAGTTTAAAAAGGAATCAGCTATGAGACGAGCGTTGGTTAATTTTAGGTGATCCACCAGAACTTGACACTTAAATATCTCTGTGGCATCATCAGGTAGTAGGTTACCCAAAGCTAATTTGAGACGGCCAAATTTGCCATGGTCTTGATGAGTAAAATCTGGAATGGTCAGCTGCGGACCTCTATAAATTATCTCTTGCCCTGTAGTATTAATCTGCATCACTAACAGGTTAGCTTATGCTAAGAGCGGCTGACTGGAGTAATGAGCAGGAGATGTGGAGAGAATAGGGGCTCTTCTCTCTTTCTTTGATTGCCATGTGGCCTGAGAATCTCTGTAAGTGTCAGCAATGCCTAAGGCAATCCGAATTGCTATACTATCTGAAACAAAGGCATCTAAGTAAGGCTGAATTAAAGGGAAAGCATGATGCGCATCACTGTCTGTAGCTACATCTCCTTTCTTAGGCAGTAGGCAGTTGATGTGGTGCAGGTACTGTAAAAGCTCTAGGGGCTGGTGTGGGCAAAGGAGTCTCTTGCTTTCTGCTTGCTGATCTAGGCAAGGGAACTGGAGGGGTTAATGCTTGGGAGTGTGGCCTAGGTATAGGAAATGACCTTTAGCTGAGCGACAGGTTAATCAATATCTCTTGCAAGCTTTTCTGAATCTCTATAAGTTGGCTCATCTCTTCCTTCATGGATAGCTGGGCGGCACAGAGGAGTTACTTGGATGTCAGGAGGTAAGGAACTTGTCTCCCTCTGAGGACTGCACTCACCTCCCTTGCTCCACCAATCTGTAGTAAGGTTCCAAGTCTCTGTAGGTAGGTGCTGTGATTCTAAGGATTCATGTGATCTAATGGTCCTCTCTTTTTCTGAGCTATAACGACTGGATACATGAAGACTAGCCATAGGAGTATATCTGTCATCATCATCCTGCTGATAATCTTCTGGCCCATGTGGTTGCTGTGTTGACTGAGGTAGTAGGACATTAGCTCTAGGCAGCCAAGCATACTGTACTTCGAAATCTTGAAGGTAGGCTGGTTGTGAAGAATAGTTATGGTTTTTTATTATAGCTCTTCTTACTCTTTATATTAACAGTATGGTATGGTATGTAATTTTCAGACTTACTGGAGCATGTTAAACAGTTCTCAAGATTCACGTGTTAATGAAAAGCTCTTTACAATACAACTATTGTGAATTGGAATGTGTTTGCCAGGGCCTAAGAGATAGTTTTATTTGTGTGCTGACCTTGAGTTTGCAGTCTGGGTAAGATGTTTTAAGATGTTTCTGTGATATGTCATTGAGTTGTTGAGGACCTAGTTGAGGACTGAACATTGAAGGGACAACACCCAGTTGAGGACCTAGTTGAGGACTGAACATTGAAGGGACAACACCCAGTTTAGGACTGAACCTTGAAGTACTTGATACTCTGAACTCTGATCCTCTGTCATCATCTGTCCAGGGTAGACACAACATCTGGCTTGAAGGACCAAAATATTTCAGAGTTTTAGGTAAAGACTGTATATGCACTGGAACAGGTGAATTTGTATCCACACTGGTGTTTCGGTAAGAACACGTGAGACACAGTCAAACCAGAGATTAAAGTTTACTAATGTTCTTCAAATTATTCACATCACAGTTGAACCACAGTGTATTTCCATTTCCAATATAATTCTCCAACAGATATCGAATTGGTAAGGAGGTATTATGGATTCAGAGTGGTATCACTGAGTGGTAACAGTGAGTGGTATTTTGTCATTAACTTGTTCACATGTAAGTCTACTATTTACACAAATAGCGATATTAAATCTGCCTCAGAGCTTTCAAAGTTCGTCTGTCACTGGCAGTTCGTCTGTCACTGATTGAGGTCACTCATTAATGAGCGCTCTGATTGGACAAATCCTTCTTAACAGGTACCCTATAGTGCCTCCCAGAGGGAAGCTTATCGAATTCACTAAATAAGGGATGGAAGCCATTTCTAAAGATCTGCTCAGTTTCCTGCCTGTGAAAAAAAAAACATTAATCTCAGCTAGCTGTCTCTGTGATTTCCCTATGATTTTCTCTGCCTTAATAACAATTCTAGACTTTTTTCTATTCTTTACTCCAGTAAGGCCTTACCAAGTAGAGATGCTCTTAAATTAGACTAGAGATAGAAGTAGATGAAATAGAGATAAATAGAGATGCTCTCTTAATTAAGCTTTTGTATTCCAGCTCCAATGTAAAACTATTTAGTTTCCTCAGCAGATGCAATCGTTGCTTAGCCTTTTAAAAAAAAAAAAAAAAAAAAAAAAAAAATAACGTAAATTAAATTAAAACGTAACCTATTATCAGGTAGTATATTTAATTTTCAGGTAAATATTTAAAATCCTCCCCCATTTCCACGTTGGTCATTAATTTTTACTTGGCTTAAGGAGCATGAAATATTTTTGTTGCTGATAATTAACTCCTTGGTTTATCTTGTACTTTTAACAAGAGAACTATCTGAGCACCAGTTAAGTAATATATCGACATAATTAAGATAAGATATGATTTTAAAGCCCTGTGGTGCTGTGTTTGAAATAAGTTCATTAGACATGCTACATTAAAAAACACTCATGACATCATTCAGAGAGAAAGTCAATTATCCATAGAATGATCCAGCCATCAACTCTAAGATCAGATAACCGTGCAACAGTGTATATGTTTTCATAGTGTTAAAAGATGTCCTGAAATCTAAAAATAAAACTCTAGCATAATTTGTAGGCATTTGCAAATGTCAGTCAGGGAAACATTAGCTTATGAACTATAATTCTCTCCATACACTTATACGAAATACTAGTCAGTACAATTGGCCTAAAATCATTTACTTGTGATGCTCCTGGCTTTTTAGGTACTGGAATAATTGTGGGTAATTTCCATAGCTTGGGGACTGTATGTTCATCAAGTAGACATTGAAATAATTTTGTAATAACTGACTTAAGTTGAAAAGCACAGGTCTTAATTGCCCTTCCCCTTAGGCCATCAGGACCTGGAACTTTATCTACCTTTATCTTTGGTAGACTAGCTGCTACCTCAGTTTCATTAAACAGAATAGGAACTGAGTCAGCAGCACTCCATACATGATCACAATTAGGATGGATGAATCAAATTGACAATAAAACTGGTTCACATTATCAGCAGAGAAGGAATTATTTGTAAGATAGGTCTCCTTTTCCACCTTCTCTACCTTTCTAGCCATCATTTTATTTGAAGCAAACCAAGCATCCCTGGCATTGCCCGAGGACATCTGGTGCTCTGTCTTGTTTGAATACTTCTGTTTACCCTTCCTAATCATACTCCAAATTTCCTTTCTTTTTTCCCTTACTAGGTTCATGTCTCCATTATTAAATGCTTTCTATGGTTCAGACACTGTTTCAATTTCTTAGAAACCTATGCTTTGTTATTACTGTAAACGTTAAGAGTCTTTGAGCAGGTAACAATGTCCTCACAGAAATTTATGTAATCCATTATGGTCTCAGTAAATCACAGTTTGTGTCACAAAGAGTATTTGCCAGTCAGTATATGCAAAACAATGTTACAGCTGTTCCATGCTGCGTTCACTCCAAATTTTGAACGTTTGAATCATTTTTTTTTTCTTGCTTTACTTTAGCCTTATATTCTGGGAGCAGATGTATAATATTATGGTCTGATTTCCCCAGTGGCGGACGTCACAGCTGTTTATATGCATCAGGCACATTTCCAAAACATTGATCATGGATTTGCGTCATGTGTTGGACAGTTAATATACTGCTGCAGTGTTGGAAGGTGATTGGAAAGTTTACGGATATTAAAGTCACTCAACATGAACATGAACACTGTTGATCTGAAGAGCGAAAAAGAGCACTGTTATAACTCTCCACTATACTTTCCTCCTCAGCATTATTAGGCCCAGATGCATGCATTAAGTTAATGCAATCTGTCTAAATTCTTTTGAAAAATAGAATGGTCTATATGAAACCATCTCTGTTGGCCCTCTGTCGGCCCTTATTGTCACATAGGCATTCAAAGAAATGTCGTTGTCTTCTTTGAGCCAGGTTTCAACTAGGCACACCAAGTTGCTTTGTTTAAAGTCCCCATTCTGAGAGTGTAATTTGGGGTAGGGAAAACCGATAACCACATTTCTTTTTAACCATTTCTGTATTCCTCCTCTAGAGCCTCACTTCTTTACCTTAGCTCTTTGCCTCCTGTACCTGATCAGGCTCAAACAATCACTTGGCAATTCAGCATTAAATACACCTGCTCGACTCCGGTGTATCATCAGGTGTTCTCTTATCTATATGAGTGGGCCTTGGCTGGTGCTGGTTAACCTGAGGCTCTCTTGCATTGAGAAAAATGCAAGGCAGGATATAATCCAAATTGCTAATAGCTCCATATTTATGACTAGAGAGTAAAACTCCAATGAACAAGACCTACTTAATCCAATACAAATCAACAACACATACTTAAACACCATTAAAAAGTTAAAAACAGACAAGCAAACACATTTGCAACATAACACATGAAGCACTGGGTTAGTGTGCACAGCCGTGCCGCCAACATCAGATACTGGACATACTGGATACGGGACAGGTACTTATAAGAATAAATGTATATTTTACTGTAGAAAAATAGGATTTGTTCAGAAATTAGGAATATTTTACAACAGAGATTAATCATAGGAACTCTGATGCTATTAGATATATTTTACTATAGAAAGATTAATATTTTGGGGGCATTTTAATATGAAAAATTCCTGAATTTTTTGATGAGTACAGCTGCCTCGTCATGGGTTAATATGATTTCGGCATAAATATTTATCTAGAAATCATACACCATATATGATAAATTTACAAAAAAAACTGCTAATAGCTGTAGATAACAAATAACAAAACTGTGAGTAAACATTTATTCCTAGATACTTTGACAAACTACAAGCAATAATCCTGTATTGTTATGTAATATAATGTGATTTTAGGTTTAAACAGCAAATAAAAAAAATCAGGCACTTTGAATTGTGATGCTAATTAATCAAAGTTAGCAAACATGACATGACAAGTTTCTCCAGGCTTAGAAAGCTCACTAGTGAAGTCCAGTTTCACCCATTCTGCTTGGGTTAAGGATGTTTTATTTTAGTTCAATTATTTTTATACAATATCTATCTATCTATCTATCTATCTATCTATCTATCTATCTATCTATTTGTCTATCTCTCTATCTGGAATATCTAGGCAGTGCTCATCACTTGGCCAATTTAATCTCTACTGTGAAGCTTGGTGGTGGTAGTATCATGCTGTTGGATGTTTTCTAGCATCAAGGACTGGGAGGTTCATCAAGAACGGGGAAGTGATGAACAGATCAAAGTTCAGAGACATCCTTAAGGAAAACCTGCTCAAAAGCATTCAGAACCTCAACTTAGAGTGAATTTTGTTTACCTTCTAATATGACCATGATCCACACACACAAAACACACACAAGACAATGCATTGGGATGAGTCTGTGAATATTCTTGAATGGCCCAGAGCCTGGACGTGAAATCTAACATAGCTGATGAGACCTGAAAACAGAGGTACACCAACACTCCCAAATCAACCTGACAGAGGTTCTGCAAAGGTGAAATGGGAGAAGATCCTTGAATCTGGGTCTGCCAAGCTTGTAGCATCACACCTACAAAGACATAATGAAAGTAAAGCAGGGCCGTCCAGTCTTATCCACAAAGGGCAAGGGTGGGTGCAGGTTTTCATTCCAATCAAGCAGGAGCCACATCTGATTTCACCTGTTTAATCAGTTGATATTAGCTTTTAATAGACTATCATCTGTGACTTCTACTTGTTTGAAATGAAAACCTGCACCCACACTGACTGTTTCTGGGTAATACTGGACACCCTGAAGTAAAGGGATTGAATACTGTAAATTTAACACTTTAAATGTAATACTTCTGACTCTTTAAATCACAGAGAAGCTCCTTTACACCAAAAAAAAAAAACTTTCTCACCTCTTGTGTATCTATACTTTATCTTTAAAGCCTGAATTTCCTCTCTCCTTAAAGCCACACCTACTCTCTCTTCCACACTATAATGCACACAGAAACAGAAAGTTCATTTCAGAGAAAACAAAAGTCAGAAAAAACTCTGTCTCTCAGTGTGTTTATACAAGAACATGGCAGAGGCTGGCATTTCAGTAGATCAGGATCAGTTCACCTGTCCAGTGTGTCTGGATCTCCTCAAGGAACCAGTGACTCTCCATTGTGGTCACAGTTTCTGCAAGGAGTGTATCAATGGCTTCTGGGATCAGGAGAATGTGAAGGGCGTCTACAGCTGCCCCCAGTGTAGACAGACTTTCACTCCAAGGCCTGTTCTACGCAGGAACAACATGCTTGCTGGAGTGGTGGAAAAATTGAAGAAGACTGAACTCCAAGCTGCTTCTCCTGCTCACTGTTACGCTGGACCTGGAGATGTGGAGTGTGATTCCTGCACCGGGAGAAAATGCAAAGCCATCAAGTCCTGTCTGGTGTGTCAGGCCTCCTATTGTGAAGATCATCTTCAACCTCACTATCAGTCTCCTGCTTTTAAGAAGCACAAGTTAGTTGAAGCCTGTGCAGAGCTCCAAGAGAAGATCTGCTCTGAGCATGAAAAACTTATCGAGATCTACTGTCGTACTGACCAAAGCTTCATTTGTTACTTGTGTACAATGGATCAGCACAAAGGCCACGATACTGTTGCAGCTAAAGCAGAAAGAACTGAAAAACAGGTGAGAGCTGGACATCATTATTCTTTTCCAAGTCAATTCATACAAATTATATTTCTAATCTAATATCTATTGAGTTAATCTGATTGGTTATATGACTGTCATTCACTGTGAAGTGATTTTTTATTAAAAGTCAAAGGGTCTTTTTTAAAGACGTGTGAAACAGGGCAGACCAGTCAGTGTACTTTAAACAGCCAACACCCAACAACATTCTTACAGCGCACAATGAAGTGCACAATGACCATGTTTAATATCTTCAGCATTGTTATTACGGTATTGACATTTAAATGATTTACAGTTTTCATTTGAAAGTCTGTTTTGTTTTAGTTCTGTTAGTTTCTAATATACTTTATTCTGTACATGTTTAGATGTAGTTTATACTTTTATATATTCATACACATTACATATGGTGTAATAGTACTGGAACATGTAAAACAGGTTTAAGGTCTCATTTGCAAGTACCAACCACACCCTCAACTAAATGACATAACAAGTGGAAGTATAAAAAGAACTCTCAGAACTGAGCTCTGAATTCTGGGCAGCTTCTGCGATAACCAGGCCCAAAGAGCTCCAAGTCAAGTTGACAGATCTCAAGTCCTCAAGACCTCATAGTTTGGTGTGGATATATCTGTCTTGATCAGGGTTGAGGTGGATGTGGAGCCTCTCGTGGTAATCGGGAACATAGCAGGAGAATTCACCCTGGTGGGAGGCCACGCCATCATAGAGCGCCATTCACACATCCATTCACACCTAGGGGCAATTTAGTGTAGCCAGTCCACCTGCCTGCATGTTTTTGTGAAAGGGAGGAAACCCGGAGAACCTGAAGAAAACCCATACAACCATGTAACATGCAACACTCCCCACAGACAGTAACCCAAGCTCAGGATTGAGCCTTGAGCTGTGGGGCTGTGTAGTGTGGCACTGTATTAACTGGGACCTGTGTTAACTAAACTAGTGTTTAGGCATGGTCTTTCTCACAATCTTTAGTTATTTCATAACCATATTTAATGGTTGAGAGATAATAAAGTAAGAATTATATCTTTCTGAGTGTAAGTGGATTCATGGTGTATTTCAGTAAAGAGAATATTGCTGAATTATGTTAATGTTTCTGTAACATAAATAACATTGTTATTTCTGCCAGCTGCCATTTTCACACAAAACTAGAACTCATCATTTAAGTGCTGTTATTTACGTGAGTTATTTTAATTTGGGTCTCATTTTATTTTAGATAGTTCTAGAGGCAATGTTTCTAGTTTTCATTTAATTACATTTAGAAATTTTAGTATTTTTCGTTTTTTACCATAATTCTGTAGAACATGATTAAATGTATTTTAAATGTATTTTATTTGGACTCAGAATGAGCTAAAAGAGGAGCAGATGAAATCTCAGCAGAGGATCCAGGAGAAGCAGAAGAAGGTGCAGGAGCTGAAACAGACTGTGACCACTATTAGGGTGATAAGTGAACACAAACACACACACACACAAACACACACACAGAGAGAGAGAGAGACCTATATATAGAGAAAGGGTATATCTTTATAAAGAGTCTCCCTCTAGACATCTTGTGTGTGTGTGTCCTAACAGAAGCGTTCACAGGCAGCGGTAGATGACAGTGAGAGGATCTTTACTGAGCTGATCAGCTCCATGGAGAAAAAGCGCTCGGAGGTGAAGAAGCTGATCAGAGCTCAGGAGGACGCTGAACTGCGTCGAGCTGAACGACTCCTGAAGCAACTGGAGCAGGAGATTGCTGATCTTAAGAGGAGAGTCACTGAGCTGGAGCAGCTTTCACACACACACGATCACATCCACTTCCTCCAGGTAACACTCGCTGTCTGATCTACAGAGGGCGCTGTTCCTCACAAAGTTTCCTCCTAAAAGCTCATTACAGCGACAATAAATGTTCCTGTCTGAGATCACAAGTGTGTCTTTGTGTCTGATTCAGTCTGAGATTCATTCGTTCCTCTCCTACACTTTTCTCCTTCTCTATTATGTGTTTCCTCTCTGTAGAGTTTCCCGTCTCTCTGTGTTCCTCCTGGATGTGAGGACTCACCCAGAATCACTGTCAATCAACATCTCTCATTTGATGGAGTGAGGAAATCTCTCTCAGATCTGAAAAAACGAGTTGAGGAAATCTGTGAGGAGGAATTCAGCAGAATCCATCCACAAGCAAACATTTGTAAATGTAAAGTAAAGAGAGCCATAAAATTCATATAACAGTAACAAGAAGTAAGCAGTAACAAGACTGCAGAAATTCTCAAAGTATTAGCATTAACCTTGAAAACTACATCAAGACAAATTTACCAGATAAACAAATAAAATGGAACATAATCGCAAATCAAATATTATGATTAAAACAAATATTATGAACATTCGCTGAGGCCTTAATTCCTACATAAAGTTCATATTGTCAGAGCTTCACCTGGGAAAAGTGATTAGTTGTTCTCATTTAAAGGTTTATTTTAAGGTTTCGCTGATTATTATATTCAAATGCTGCAAGGTGTTATGACCTCAACATCTTGATGGAGCTCTAAATCCAGTAGAACTCCATGGAGATGTGTCTGTCTAGGAGCAATGAAGTCTAATTTTAATCTAAATTAAATTAATTCTATTTTTTCATTTTCGTGTTTTAAACTGTTTCCACATCATTATTCCGTCTCCATTTTGTCTCTGTTTCTCCACAGCTACAGCAGTTCAGATGATTTTACCCTCAGAACCAAAGTGCAGAGAAGATTTTCTGCAGTGTAGGTGTAAAACACACACACACACACACACACACACTGTGAGAGTTTGTGACAGTGTGAGAGAAAAACACCCATTTAATCTCTTTAACTAACAGACACACAAACACACACACCGCGTGTAAGAAAAACACATTTTCTCTTATTGAAACAAACACAGATACACGCACACATATATATACTGTGTGTGAGACAAAAATACACATTTACTCTCTCTAACAAACACACATACACACCACACTTTTAGACACACATTTACTGAGATACAACCCACATTCATGCCCTGTGTAAGAGAAACACACATTTACTCTTGATAACACACACACACACACACACAAACATACACAAAACACACATATTCATACACTGTGTGTGAGAGTAACACACATTTACTCTCGCTAACACACACACACATGCACACACACATTTACACTCACAAATTTACACACACACACACACACAGTGAGAGTATGTGATAGACAGAGTAAAAGTGTGTTTTTCTCTCTAACACACACAGTAAACATGTCTGTATCTAAATCTGATTAATTTTTAGCTGATGACTGATGTTGGGTAATGTTTAAAATATGTCACAGAGCAGCATTACCCTGTGTTTACACTAGTGCACGACAAATCGCTTGTGTCGCTTGTAGTTTGTCTCTTGTTGTTACTTGCCCTACTGTTGTCGCCCCGTTGGCGCGTAGTGTCCGTCCAGCTCCGATGAGAAAGAGTCACGGCCAAAATGTAGCCTACAGCAGTGTTTCTCAACCAGGGGACCGTGGACCTCTTGTGATATTGTAATATTTCAAAATATACTTTAAATACATTTTAGACCCATTAAATTCCAGAAAAGCCACAGACTTATTGTTTTTTTTTTAATTTTTATAAACCTGTATGCTTAGTCATGTGCAATCACAACTCTCTCACTAACACAGCTTAGCTTGCTCATTCTTTAGTGCCCTCGAGCTATGTTCAACATGTCGTTATTAGCACAAGGTTTGCATTGTGTCCAACATTGTTAATGATAATTCAGAGTTAAGTTAATTAAGTGTAATGTTAGAAATAAAATGTGTGAAGAAATGTGTTCACCCAAAGCTGCAAATACTTCTGTTTCAAGTTTAATGTTGATGGGTAAAATGAAATGTGCATGTCAGTGTACAAAAATGTCACTGTTCATGTTAAAGCAATGTGAACAGCAGGCAGTACATCTAAAATGTATTAAATGACACATACTTATCATTATTACATTATATTATTATAAATACAGTCCCTCTCTTTTGTATTTGCTATACACTGAAGATATTTGGGGTTGACATCAAAAGATGAATATGAGACGATAGATCAGAATTTCAGTTTTCATTTCCTGATATTTACATCTAGACCTGTTAAAAAACTTAGAACATGTGGAAGACCACCCAATTTTTAAGTGAGCAAAGGTATAGGAACAGATAGTCTTGAAGTAAATTAAAGTAAATAACACTTATTTATATATCTGGTTGCATTTCTTGCTTGCAATAACTGCATCAAGCCGGTGACCTACTGGCATCACCAAACTGTTGCATTCTTTGTGATGCTTTACAAAAACAAAACAAAAATGGTCTTGTCAGTCTGACACTTGCGGAGGGGACTGTAGAGATTAGTTTGATTTAATCCTGATTATTTGCTTTAAAACAAGATCTTGGTGGCCTGTTGCTTTGTCACTTGCTAGTGTGAACACACCTTTAGGAGGACAGAAACACAGACAGGTGTCTCAGACACACTTACTATAAATCCTGTGATTAACATCTAACCTGTGGAATTTTTCTTTTAGATTTCTGTTATCTGACTCTGGATCCCAACACAGCACATCGTCAAATCATTCTGTCTAAGAAGAACAGAGTGGTGACACTCGGTGGGAGAGACCAGCCATACTCTGAACATCCAGAGAGATTTGACTACTGGACTCAGGTGTTGTGTAAGGAGAGTGTGTGTGGAAGCTATTACTGGGAGGTGGAGTGGAGCGGTGAGAGAAGGGTGTACATATCAGTCTCATATAAAGAGATCAGCAGGAAAGGAGAGGATAACGAAGGTTTGTTTGGACGCAACAGCCAGTCCTGGAGTCTGGCATGTTCTTCTTCCTCTGTCTCTTTCTGGCACAACAACATTAAAACTGACCTTCGAATTCCAGCGTCCTCCAGAATAGGAGTGTATGTGGATCACAGTGCAGGAACTCTGTCCTTCTACAGCGTCTCTGACACGA
>CM075016.1:22773612-22783839 GCA_037576675.1 Pangasius sanitwongsei | reverse complement strand
GTTGGGATCCAGAGTCAGATCACAGAAATCTAAACACATGATAAATGTGAACATGTTAGATATTAATCACAGCATATGTGGAGAGTTAGACAGCTATGGATGTAATTATGTTGCAAAACACGAGAACTTGTAGAATCTGACCAATCAAAAGAGCTTAATTTAGCACACAAAAAACAAACAAACAAACAAACAAACAAACAAAAAACCCATCTGGATGCTGAAATGCAAAAAAATGAGCTCTGGTTCCATCACACTAAATGACTGTTCTGACTGTACTACTTAGGTAGTAGGACATTCTTTTCTGTTTCTTTTTTGGGTGGCCCAATTTTATTGTTTTATTGACTATTAAATTGTAAATTGCATTTTTATTTTATTCTACTAAATTGCAATTTTCAACTTGTAAAAAGGAACTGTGCAGTAGAAATGTGCTTTGGTTATTTAAACTATAGTATTGTTGGGGGTTATATTTGCTGCCTCCTAGAGCCTAGGTTTTGATGTGAGTGGTTCTAATAGTTTTATACTAAATTTGAGCAGAGTCGCTACATATAATCTATAAAAATGTGAAAAAAAAAACCCTTTAAATAGTAGTTTACAAAGTTAAACCCAGTCAGTATTTGGTGTGAGAACCCTTTGCCTTTAAAATGGCATCAGTTCTCTTTTCTGTATTATTAGGAAATGGCTGTTTGGTTTTTTCAAGCATCTTAGGGAACTTTCCCACTTGAAAATGATGATGATAATAGGGGGCAAAATTCCACTATGCTCCACTTAAAAGAAAAACAATTAAAGAGAAAAAAACCTAGGATCCTGGTATAACAATCACACACATATTTAAAACAGACTACTCAAAAATTAGACTATTCAAACAGAACATAAACATAACAAACATATAACTTCTTAGTTATAGAAAGGCTCTTAATGCTGTTACATCAGCATATTTCTTCACCCTAAATTAAAAAATAATAAAAAAATACCTATTTAATACAGTAGCAAGTAGTAGGAACAATACCACCACAGAAAAAGACAACAACTAACAGTATGTAGTAGCAATGACTTCATTAATTTTTTTAATGGCAAAACTGAAAATATTAGGCAAAAAAAATTCAGAACATTAATTTACTATTATTAATTTAATAATAACTATGTGGAAAACAATATAACCACATCAGCAGAGCAATTCCAAACTTTTACTCCCATCCTACAGACTGAACTACTTTTCCTCTTCAAAATCAACTTGTGTACTCGATCCACTACCTACACATTTCCTCAAACAGATATTACCTGAAGCAATCAAACCACTATTAAATATAATCAATTCTTACCTTAACATTGGTTATGTCTAGTTATCAAACAATTGACCAAAAAACCTGACTTGTCAGCTGTCCAACTATAGCCCAATATCAAACCTCCCTTTTATCTCCAAGATCCTAGAAAAGTTTGTAGCACAGCAGTTAGGCTCATACTTGCATAAGAATAACATTCATGAAATCTTTTAGTCAGAATTTAGGCCTCATCATGAAGCCTGAGGCAGCACTGGTTAAAGTGGTAAATGTCCTACTACTGGCCTCTGATCAGGTTTGTGTCTCATTGCTTGTGTTGCTTGACCTTATTGCAGCTTTTGATACCAGTGATCATATTATTTCCCTTGATAGACTAGAAAATGTTGTTGGAGTTTGATGTTCCACAAGGTTCTGTTTTAGACTCACTCTTTTCTCTATATATGCTACCTATGGGTAAAATTATTCATAAACATGGTATTAGCTTCCACTGTTGTTGTTACCTTCATGCTGTTGACGCACAGTTATATGTTTCAGCATAGTCAGATGAGAGACACCAGCTTAATAAAATAGATGAATGTGTAAAAGACATTAGACACTTGATGCTGAGTAACTTCCTTTTACTTAATTCTGACAAGACAAATGTACTTGTACTAAGACCACTGGCAGCTAGAGGTAAGCTTTCTGATTACATAATAACTCTGGGTGGACTTTCATTTACACCATGCGCAGCAGTAAAAGACCTTGGTGTGATTATTGACTCAGATCTCTCATTTGAAGCTTGTGTAGATAATATTACTAGGATATCCTTCTTTCATCTCAGAAATATTGATAAGATAAGAAATATAATGTCACTACATGATGCAGAAAAATCAGTTCATGCTTTTGTAACCTATAGGTTGGACCATTATAATGCCTTGCTGTCTGGATTTTCCAGTAGGTGCATAAAAAATCTCCAGTTAGTCCAGAATGCAGCAGTCTTCTTAAGGTTTTACTAGAACTAGAATATATGACCACATCACCCCTATCTTATCCACACTGCACTAATATAAAATTTTGCACTGATTATAAAATACTACTAATGACCTATAAAGCACTGCATGGTCTCGCGCCACAGTACCTGACCGAACCTCTGGTCTTTTATGATCCACCATGCCTGCTTTGATCAAAAGGTGCAGGATCTTTATTGGTGCCTAGAATACTGAAGGCTACAGCAGGGGGCAAAGCTTTTTCTTACAAAGCCTCACAGTCATGGAATAACCTTCCAGATAGTGTTTGGGACTCAGACACAATCTCTGTCTTTAAGTGTAGGCTGAAAACATATTTGTTTAGTCAAGTCTTTTGTTAATAGTTTTTCTCTTATGTAAAAGGTGCAGATCTGGAGGGTTCATGGGCATAGATGGGAGGTTTGGATGCTGTCACCCTCCCACTCTCATGGTTTCACTCAGGAGTGGCTGGCCACACCAGGGCGCCCTCATGTCTGTGGTAAATTCTGGCTCTCCCTTCTAGTTATGCTGTCATAGCTGGTCTTACTGGAGTCCCTGCTTGCACTCTGCATACAGTGTATATCTTCTTAAAGCACTATAGGATAAGAGCACACCTAATTATCTGCATTCTCTCTCCCTCTCTCATGCTACACATGCTAGTCCGGAGATAAAGTGATACCAGTGATCTTGAATCCTTCTGCTCTGCAGACTTGCCTGATCCATCCTGATGCCCTACTTCTGCTTGGGGCCTCCTTCACCTGAAAATCACTCCCTGCTGCTGAGGATGGCCCACATTTTTAGCCTAAAGATCACCATGAGATGGCTATGGATGATACCATACAGACACCCTTAAGATGACTGTGTATATTCTTATCTTGCGAAAAACAGTTTACGCTCAAGTCTAAATCAATGAACAGTCAATAATTTCACTTATAGACACTATAGACCTAAAGTTCTGTAAAACTCTAAAAATCTGGTTAAAATTTGGTGTCAGCTAGGTCAGTATGGGTTCCCTTTTGAGTCTGGTTCCTCTCAAAGTTTCTTTCTCATATACACACCTTACAGACCACCGTGGATAGTCACTGGATCCTTCAGCAGATCCAGACAGACTGGACAGCTGAACTTATCCTGATCTACTGAAATACAGGCCTCGGCCATTTTCTTGCACTCACACACTGACAGAGAGGGAAAGAGAGAGAGAGAGAGAGAGACACTCTGAGTTTCGTTTTCTCTGACATGAGGAGTCACTTCCTGGTTTTGTGTGTGTGTATATGTGTGTGTGTGTGTGTGTGTGTGTGTGAGAGAGAGAGAGAGAGAGGAGCCAAAGAAAGAGTTTATGAACGTTCCTCTGTTAACCATTTCTTCACCATATAACATTCTAGCCTGTGTATGCATGTGTAAGCTTGTACACTAGTCTGTGCAAACTTACATACGTTTTCCAAGGCCTCTATTAACAATCTAAACAAATGACTAATTAAATGCTTTCAACTTTAATAAAATTAATTACATTTTCTATATGCATAAAAATGCAAAAAAAAAAAAAAAAACCTAGTAACACAGTAAAACACAGTAAAAAAAAAATCTAACCCAATCAGTATTTGGTGTGAGCACCCTTTGCCTTTAAAACTGCATCATAAAACTGTTTTGTTAGGAAATGACTGGTTGGTTGTTTCAAGCATCTTAGGGAACTTGCCAACTTTAATAATAATAATAATAATAATAATAATAATAATAATCTTTATTTATAAAAGCAGAAAACAGTGTGCTTTACAGACAGTGACAATTTAATACAATAAAATAAAATTATAAAAATAAAACAAACATTTAAAAATATATAAAAACAATAATCTCCAAAAATATATGATTACATGAGAATAAAATATATACGTCAAAACAGTAAAATAAAATAAAGTAGATACAGAGAATAAAGTGCAGTAAGTGCAATAGATTAAAAAAATTATTAAAAGCTATAAGCAGTCTTTAATATCTTCTTAAATCTTTCCAGGGCTGAGTTTATCCAAAAGCATCACAAAGTTAACTGGGAGAGAGAGCGTTCAATGTGCTGCTCGCACTACCGTTTAACAATGATCTTTGTGTTGCGATGCTTTTGGGAAACTCGGTCCAGTACAGTGACCTCTGTGTTCCTCCATCATACACAAATAACAAATGAAGATGAAGCAGATCTTCTCTTGTACTTTCCCAAATGCTTTTTGACAAACTTTGTCTTTAAATTCTGAACTCACACCCTGCCTTTAATGCTCCACCTACTTTCTCTGTCACTATAACACACACACACACACACAAATTAATTTCAAAGGAAACGAAACTCAGAGTCTCTCTCTCTGTCAGCGTGTGAGTGCAGGAAAATGGCAGAGGCCAGTATTTCAGTAGATCAGGATCAGTTCATCTGTCCCGTCTGTCTGGATCTACTGAAGGATCCAGTGACTATCCACTGTGGTCACAGTTTCTGTAAGGTGTGTATTAATGACTGCTGGGATCAGAAGGATCAGAACGGAGTTTATAGATGTCCTCAGTGCAGAGACACTTTCACTCCAAGGCCTGTTCTACGCAGAAACAACATGCTGGCTGAAGTGGTGGAGAAACTGAAGAAGGAGACTGAAGTCCAAGCTGCTTCTGCTCACTGTTACGCTGGACCTGGAGATGTGGAGTGTGATTTCTGCAGCGGGAGAAAATACAAAGCCGTCAAGTCCTGTCTGAAGTGTCTGGCCTCCTTTTGTGAAACTCATCTGAAACCTCACTATGAAGTTCCTGGTTTGAAAAAGCACAAGTTAATCAAAGCCTCTGGAAATCTACAAGAGAAGATCTGCTCTGAGCATGATAAACTGTTTGATATCTACTGTCGTACTGACCAAAGCTTCATCTGTTCTTTGTGTACGATTGATAAACACAAAAGTCATAAAACTGTCCCTGCTGCATCAGAAAGAGCGGAAAAACAGGTGAGAACTGAAAACATTTTCAGCATTAATTCATCCTGTTTCTTTGCTAGAATCGGCTGCAATTTGGTGATTAAACTGTTCTAACACGCCTATTTTACTTGTTTAAGTAGGTGTCTTTGCGTGAGGAAGTCTGCTGAACTCCAGCCCTCTGCTCATGCTGTAGATTAAATCTTAGTTAAAGGATTTAAACAGTTATTTCATTTTTTCCATCTTAAGCAAGTGATAAATTCTGTGGAGGTTTTTTTCTGACTTTATTAATTAAATAGGTAAATAATTAAATATACAATGAAGTAGTTCAAAAATTAAATATAGATTAAATATAAAATGTTAAAATAGATCCATAATACCAAACTTAAATCTGAGCATAAACACTTAAAAGTGGCTGGAAATGTTTTGTTTGCAAGCCACATTTTGTTGTTTTTTTGCTTACTTAATACATCCCATACACACTAACAATACACAACAAAAATTTTAACCCTTTATCTGCCATCAATATTCACCCATTGTGCTTATTTAATCTCATAATGCATAACGAGTAGAATGTATTTTATTTGTTCACAGAAAGAGTTAAAGCAGGAGCAGATGAAATCCCAGCAGAGAATCCAGGAGAAGCAGAAGAAGGTGCAGGAGCTGAAAAAGGCTCGGAACACTATAAAGGTGAGTAGTGAACATTTGCTTGCTTGTTGTCCATCTGATGATGGTAATCTGATGATGATGTCCACTTCTGTCCTCGAACGGTGGGTTCCTAGATGGCTGACCAGTCCAATCCTACAACTGCTACAGGTAGGGCATGTATAAGTGGTAGCATTGATAGCAGCAACCTTTGGTGTGCTAGTCCCATGAGGGTGAGCTGCCACTAGGTGTAACAGTCAGCCAAAGTGACCTCCAGATCTAATGCTGCATTTCTTCAGCAAACCCTTCACTTGGTCTTTATACCTTTTCTTCTGCCCACCTGCAGAAAAGATGGACTGAAGGTCCTGTGGTGAGTGAGCCACAAGATTACAGTCATCAAAATACTGTGGCTGTAGGACCTGCTCGCAATGTGGCGAGGTTCTCATCCAGACTGAAGTCTATTGTCACACCTCTGCTCTCCTCAAGCACCCTCTGTGTTGACAGGGAAAGTGTCCGACTCTCCACCTATGGTCACTTGAGCCATCATACCATCATGCAACAACTGAATTTGATGCATTTGTTGGGGCAACCAAATGGTGTTTTCCTGAAATTGCCATGCTGTGAATATCATATTGACCATACTCCTGTTTTTTTTTTCTAAAACCACACCATGAATCCAGTAGCACTTCATTCAGTGATGTTGAATGAAGCTTTGCAAATTCTTTGCCAAGAATGGGGCATTCTCCTGCTGTTGCCACAGATGGATTTATCACCCTTGTTTATGTCCTGTGTATGGTGATGTTATTTTTATCTTCCCAGGTCTTATAAATATAGTTCTTGTGATCTTGTACAGAGGTACCCTCCCTGCTTCAGTAACGCTGCTGGATGTTGTCAGTACTAGATATTTATTCGCTTTGAGTGAACAAACAACTGTAAGAACCTCCAGGAAGGTTGATGCTGTATGGAGACATGGAGGCAGTTCTCGTAAAATGGAGATGTCTGCAGAAGCATGCAGGCCTCCTCAGCCCACATTAAGAAAAAGTATGTGCTGGTGTTTTTGAAGTGTAAGAACATCTGCTTTTTTCAGAGGAGTGAGAGAAAGACTTCTTGGACCATAAATAATTTTACCTAGCCTGCTGCAGGATTGTGCTTGGTTAGTTGGTGAGCATGCACAGTTGAGTACAGTCGGATATTCCTGGGTGTTCTTTGGTGTTGTGCTCCCCTGCCTAGATCCAAGCGGCTGACTCAGTGAATTCTGCAATTCTACTCCGTGTATGTTTCCAATAATGCATGCTCCTGAAGCTAACTGCTTGCTACATTAAAGCCATCGGAGCATTTGTTTTTTCATGCTCTGTGATTCTTCTACACAGGCATCATGTATGTGCTGGTTTATTTATTAATTAAAATGTGTCTCGAACAAATTTGATGGTTGATGGTTACAATGTTTACTGATCTGACCAAGCTGGCAAATGTGGTGGAGCTGCGATTTATGTTAAATCCAAATTTTCTAGCTCCATATCATGGTCTATAATTATTAATCGCTCAGGTAGATGTTAACCTGCTATGTCACAACTCCTGCTATGTTACTGCCTGTCACAACTCCTCCAGTGCCCATAGGATTAACCCGCTCGTCCTTCAGCCTTGCCAACATGCCTAAAGCAACCAAAACCATACAGGCCTCCTCAGTGACTAAGGCTGTAGCAAGCCCCACTGGCACCATTAATGCATGCTCAGTACCACTGGTTCCATATAGTTTCCTCCTGTTACACCTAATACCATTCCGGCACGTTTGCCTAACAAAACCAGAGCCATACAGACCTTTCCAGTGACTAAGGCTGTGACAAGCCCCACAAGTAGAGTTAATGCATGCTCAGTGCCACTGGCTCCATATGGCATAGGTCAGCTACAGGGTCATCAGTCGGCTACCACCACTCAACAACATTTCCCTAGTTTAACCCCGGAACATCTCCTGGTGGCGGAGCAGTGGCAGGGATGTCTTCCTGCCATTCCCTGCAACTAGACCTCGTGTTTGGTGTTATACACTAACACTTCTCCTTTCTCCTGACTCAGAGCCAAAAGCTGCTCTTCTCTGCCTCTTCAGCCAGGTCTTTCATGCTCTTCTGCAGTTTTGCTCCAGTTACTTCCATATCCCTCAGTAGGCGAACAGTTGATGTTCCAACAGAGCCAAGCCTTGCCTGTGGGAATTTCCACAGTTCTGCCATACTGATGTTTCTGCCAGCAACACCTTCCCACGTTGTCCAGCCCCTTGTCGTCCCTGTGCTACAGCCTTGATCTTATAACGCTCCTCCTTCATCCTCATCACCTGTTCCTTCCTCTCTTTCCTGGCAGCCTAGGACCATACCCGCAGAGCTTCTCCCCACCCAAGGCCTGTCTTTCCTGGATTCTGCTGATGATCTCCTTGTGCTGCAACCTGCTAATTGCCAGATCCACTTCAGCATGGGCTTTCCACTTGCAGCCCGTGTTGAGCTGGACGTTTGTACTCCTCACTGCCCAGTCAGTGGAGCTCCAACACTAACCTGGTCACTAACCTGGTCTTCTCCTGCTTGTAGCCCATGCTGATGGATTGCAGCTGCAGTTGTAAGATGTTCTTTCCAAAGAGACTGGTTTCAGATAGGTATCACAGCAAGCCCAGCCACTTTTGGATGAAAGAGTTGGCTTTCCCATCCATCTTACTTACTGTGGATAAGGGGATTTCACACAATTTCAACAGCCACATTATTCTCTGATACAGTGGTACACCTTGTACTTGCCTGGAAGCTGGCTTTGGTCAATCCTTGCCAGACTGTCAGAAAGCTGTTTCAGCATGCTCTTCCCAATGTACTTGTCAGAGAGCTCAACCATGTATTGTCTCCCAAGGCTTTTGATGGACTATTCATCCAGCAGCAGGATTTTCTCACCACCCACGACAAAGATGGTGCTGTTGTTCCTCACCCCTTTCCTGAGCAAGAGACCTCAGGACTTAGCAGGCTTGATCTTCATCCTTGCCCAGGACATCAGTTCATCCATTCCTTTTCAGTAGCCTAGCTGTACATGGTGCTGTCGGCAGGAGGCTAGAAACATCATCTATGTAGCTTCTCGGGGGGGCAGTTTCATTTCCAGATGGCAATCTGACTCCTCCCACCATCTGTCTTGCTCCAATGACTATTACCTTGAAGGCGGCCATAAACAAGTTGGGGGAGATTGAGCATCCCATGGCGATTCCTACCTCCAGTTGCTGAAATCCGGTAGTAAAATCTTGGAGGGCAATTAAAGCCAGACAGTTTGAGCTGCTTGCTGTTAAGGTGAATATATCATATAAGGATTTTCACCTTACTGTTGTTGGCTGTTATAGGCCGCCATCAGCTGCAAAAGAAGCCTTGTCCTCTCTTTCTGATTCTTTACATGAGTTAAATGATTCTGAATTCTTATGGGTGATTTGAATTGGTATTGGCTTCTTTTGCATCTGATTGCTTTAAGTAATTATGTGATTCTTTAAATCCTATGCAAGTTATTGATGCTCCTACTAGGCTCAACCCAAAAGATCAAAATAAATGGATATTACTGAATCTTAGTTTTACTAATGCGCCCTATAAATATACCTCGACTGCAGTATTTTGTAATGATGCTAGCGATTATTGTGCTATTGCCTGTGTAAGAAATTTAAACTTACTCAAGCTCAAACTTCGGTATGTTTTTAAAAGGTTCTTTAAAAGATTTGAAGCACAAGCAAGAACAAGCATTTTTACATGATCTGTATAATAGTGATGTTGGCAGAGTTAGTCTAATCCATGATGTGGAGTGTGCATGGGAATATTTTTATGATTCTTTTATGTCGATTTGTAATAAGCATGCCCCTATTAAGAAATTTAGGATTTCTGGTTTACAGTTGAATTATCCAACCTGATTAGGGAAAGGAATGTTTCTTGGGCCAAAGCTAGATCTGCTAATTCTCCTGTGGACTGAACTGCCTTCAGAGCTCTGAAAAATGAATGTACAACTCAAATTAAGACATCGAAGTCAGAATATTATTTTAAATCTATTTCAGATAATTTAAACAATCCTACTAAATTTTGGAAACAGTTTAATTTATTGTCATGTTCTAAATCTACTTTAGGCCTCCCGGAGTGCATTTTAGTCAATTCCTCTGAAATTAAGAATAAAGCTGATATAGTTGGGCATTTTATATCAGTGAGGTCTCTTTCTAATACTTATTAGTTTTAGGGTCAGGGAGCTCTAATTTTAACTCCATATCTATGTCATCAGCTAGCCTACCTGGAAGGACGGTCATATCAGGTAACATGGAGGGGATCCACATCTGCTTCCCACAGACTCTCCACTGGTGTTCCACAAGGCTCAGTACTTGGTCCTCTCCTGTTCTCCCTTTATACCCGATCTCTT
>CM075016.1:22727954-22744256 GCA_037576675.1 Pangasius sanitwongsei | reverse complement strand
CACTCACAGTCTCTCTCACTCACTCACAGTCTCTCTCACTCACTCACAGTCTCTCTCACTCACTCACAGTCTCTCTCACTCACTCACAGTCTCTCTCACTCACTCACAGTCTCTCTCACTCACTCACAGTCTCTCTCTCTCACTCACAGTCTCTCTCTCTCACTCAGTCTCTCTCTCTCTCACTCAGTCTCTCTCTCTCACTCACCGTCTCTCTCTCTCACTCACAGTCTCTCTCTCTCACTCACAGTCTCTCTCTCTCACTCACCGTCTCTCTCACTCTCACTGTCTGTCTCTCTTGCTATCCCTCACTGTCTCCCTCTCACTGTCCCTCTGTTTCTGTCTCTCTGTCCATCTCTAATCTCTCTGTCTCTCTCTCTGTCTGTCTCTCTTGAAGATTGATGTGCAGGAGTTTATACAAACGTGTTGTGACAATGTTACTATAGTAACAGCTGCTAAGATGAAAACGACTGACAGCGACACCTGCGAATGCTTGTACATCATCAGATAGCAACCACACACACACACACACACACACACACACACACACACACACGGCAATCCTCAGCTCATGCTCCTCTAATGAGTGAGAATTACAGTACAGTACTCCAGCGAGGCCGTACTCTTTACTGTCGACTGTCCAGATACAGATCATTTACCAACAGAAGTTCCAGATGCATCAGATCAGAGCTAAAATTTATCTATCATACACTGAGCTGATGTACTTACCAAGAACAAAACTAAACATCAGTTTATACAAATTCACATCTACTCACGTGTTCCATCTGAGAGAATAAACTATACATATAAACGTGTAGAAATCAGGCACGTAGGTCAGTCACCTGAGAGCAGGATCGAGACGGAGATGGACAGACCAGACAGAACACCTTCACGAGAATCTGACCAAGAACATGACTCTAGGACTATGGAAAAAGAAAGAAAGCAAAAATGGAAGGAAGGAAGGGGAGAAAGAAGAAAGAAAGGTATGAAGGAAGGAAAGAAAAAAAGAAAGAAAGAAAGAGGACAGAAGAACAGAAGCAATGAAGGAAAAAAGAAGCGAAGGAAGGTAGGAAGGAAGGACAAAGAAGAAGGAGGGAAGTAAAGAAAAAAAAAAAGTGCTGCAACCCAAAACACAAGGTATGTTTGATTCACTTTGATTCAGACTCAGGGTGTAAGAAAGAAAGGATGGACAGACAGATGGACAGAAGTAAAGAAGGAAGAAAGAAGGAAGGATTCATTTCCTGCAGCTGAGTCGATTCAGAGTCGATTCACTTTCTCACCAGAGTCCACTGTCGCTGGGACGTTCTCGGAGCCGAGGCCTGTCTAAAGAACCGCGCGAGAACCGAGACGGAGAAGGTTCTGAACACTGCTCACGTGAAAGCGTTCATAAAGCAGTTCCAGCACACACGAAGAGCCAGTGACACACACTTCAGTACGACCCTTTTCTTTCTGAGGATCTGGAATGTGTGTGTCTGGACCTGTTTGATAAAAGAGAGGTGCTCTCCGTCGGTTCTTCCTCCTCCTCTCTCTTCCCCGCTCTCTCTCTGATCTCGGCAGCGTGCAGCAAATCCGATAACTCCCTCGAGGAACGCGATAAAAGCTTTCAGGCTGGGAAAATCCAACCTGTTCACTCGCTTTTTCTCTCTCCCTCCCCTTTCTCTCCACCTTTTCACTCCATCCATTCAGCACTTTCTACTTCCTCTTCCACTCCTCTTTCACCACAGCGTCCTTCTTTAATCATTTAGCTTCTCACCCGAGTCTCATGTTCATCAGAACGTCTCAGCACTGATCCAGGATCAGATCTGCTGCTCATTCTCTTAACTTCCTTCACAGTAAGAAAGGCAAACGCTGACGTGAGAGCAGACTGGTGCTCCGAGCGGTGACAGAAAACTCGCACGCTGAACATCAGAATAGAGCAGACAGGATCGCATCGCCCGTACTTGACACGTTTATCAAGATTTAATATTTATCTGTTCTCGTAACAAGCAGAACACTGAGAGTCTGATAAACACCAAAACCTGGACTCGAGAGAGTACAGCTCACGCAGACGATTAACGCTGGCGATTAATTACATGACTGTCAGACGATTGTAAATAATTTTATGTTTATTCTGCTTTTTAAAAAATCATTTACTGAACACATTTCAATAAATTACACCTGAGAAAATAACATCTGCTGTGAAAAGAAACAAAGGGGACAGAGAGAGAAGAGGAAGGAAAGAGCAAGGAAAGAAAGAAAGAAAGAAGTAAGGGTGATAGGAAGGAAGAAAGGAAAGAAAGGAAGGAAGGAAGGGAGGAAGAATAGAAGACGCTTACTGATGTTGAGTGAAGGAGTGAGCTTTTCACCATACTGGTGTTCCTCCGTTCCTCCTGCTCAGTTCGCAGCTATTGACGTGTTACGTGAAATGAGTACGGAACTCTATCACCGCCTCACCTGCTGCCGTGCTCACGTGAGCGGTTTCACAACGTTTTCACGTGGACAGAGATATTCCGAAAAACTGTTGGTGTGGACAGGAATTTTATCCATGTACACGTGGGCGGGGCCTCAGTCTCCATGACTGCGGTATGTTAGGGACCTGCAAGTGTTTGTGTGAGACACGCGAGACGTGTGTGAGACACGTGAGACGTGTGTATTATCCCTGACACCATGTACGGCTATAAGGCTGAAGAGAAGCAACGCTGAAGCACAGAATGACAGAGTGAGATATAAACAGAGGAAAAGCTAACACACTGTGCACACAACACACACACACGCACCCCCTGAGGAAACAAGAACACACACCGAGAGAGTTTAAATAAACAGGACAGTAAACCGCAATAAACTACCACGCCCAGCAGGAACAAACACAAACACACACACACACACACACACACACACACACACACACACACTGCAGTCCTGTCAATACAGTCTGGATTCTGATTGGTCAGGTGGTGTTGATTCATTTCCTATAACAGCAGCTCCGACGGTAGCGCAGGTTTATATTAATGCGCTCGTTCTAATACGTTACCGTTTCTATAGTAACGACGTATTCCTTCCCTCAGAATCTTTTATTTTGCATTTAATGAAGGAGTCTCCAGTGTCAGCACTTTGTAACAGTCAGAACTGAGGAGTTTACGCTCTGTGCTTTCTCAGTGACATAAGCTGCGATTGTTTTAGTCTTATTAAAGACTTATTAGAAAAAATTTTTAAAAATAAAAAAATAGAGAGACGGATGATGGAACGACTGTTGACAACGTAACAGATAACAGGAACTAACTTAAATGTGGCTATAAAAGGACAAAAAGTGTCATTCATTAATAAATAATGCTGCTGTGGTGGAAGAGGAGTAAAAAGGAGTGCTTTTGTAGGAAACCTCGGAGAGGTAACAGTCACTCCGCTTCATCACACCATTTGGTTGTTGATTATTTTCCTGTAACAGAATGACACAGCGTGGTTGATTCCTTACTCGTTTGAAAAGTAACGACCGTTGTTGAATTCTCGGATATCACGGCAATCCGTTCTGAAAACTTTACACTTCTCCATGGTTCATGTGGCAAGTGTATTTGCTTTTAATCAGCATGTTGTCGTACCGCAAGTGCCATCGAGTGTCAGCGTGTCGGATCAGGTGCACAAAGCAATCTCAGAGATCCACTTCCTGTTTCCTGTTACACCTGTGAGAACGGAGAGGAACGCAGCCTCTGATCGAACTGAATAACCACCACTGGGCGAGTTTAACTCCTACAGTTTAGAAACCCCTTGACTATTTTATAGTTCAGAAACATTTCATTTTCTTAAAGTACGTATTTTTTTTTAGCTCGTCAGTTGTTGGGAAGCAAAATCAACGCCATGCTGCTAACACTGTTTTTAATCCTCGTAAATGTTTATCCGCGAGGTTTCACGGTTGCATGTAGCGCATCTTCAAGCTATATTTTGAGGCATAGACGAGAACACGGATATCAGGTTAACGATATATTTACGCTAAAAACCCTGATTAATTTATCAGATCTTAATCAGATTATTCACATATTACCAATATAAATAAACAATCAGGTAACAACAGGATTATCGCTGTGTCTGTAAGCGCACTTAACGATCAACATCTCCAACCCCAACACACACACACACACACACACACAGAGCTCTGTTGGAGTCAAATAACAATTTACGACACTAATTTTGGGTGAGGCTTTGCACTGTATGTCTCTTAATGCCACCGTGTGTGTGTGTGTGTGTGCAGCAGGTAGGGTGTATGTCAGATACGGGGAACAAACATTCCATACATTCCCCAGGTCAAAATGAGGCGAAGAGAATGTGTGCTTGAGTACCATCCTCACTGTGTGTGTGTGTGTGTGTGTGTGTGTGTCTGTGAGTGACTGAGAGTTAATTATGCATCACATGGCTGAAGGGTTTCATGCTTTCTTTCAAAATACATGCTTCAGGGATCTGTGATGAATCTTGACTTCTCTCTTGACTTCTCTCTCTCTCTCTCTCTCTCTCACTCACTCACTCACACACACACACCATAACACTGTGTCATCTCACTTAGGACAAGAGTGTGCAGCTTCAGTCTGTGTGTGTGTCATCTTTATTGCTATCCCAGTAATAAGTCACTCAATTTTAGAAACTTTTGCAGAACGTCCAGAACACACACACACACACACACACACACTCACACACACACCTACACAACAGATGTTTCACATGGTTAGTCACACTGTAATGACTCACATCTTAACATTAAAGTGACTTCACACAGTCGCTTACTGACTTGCTAAAACACACACACACACACACACACATCATTCTTCAACCATTCATCATGTGATCACAAGTTTTACTCAGATATCAGAACTGAAGTAAAACAAGATTACTCATTGTAATAAACCAGCGCTTCCCAAAAGCCTGTACCAGCGCACACACACACACACACACACACACACACACACACACACACACACACACACACTAAAAACACTATGAGCAAAGTTCAAACTTCAAGCACTGCATGAAAAAGATCATAAAACTTCATAAACACACCAAAAATGGTCAGAATTACAGCTATGCAGCTTCCTGGCCTGGTTTCCTCTGCATGAGATGCATTCTGAAAGGACGATAAACACCCATCTCCAGCCAAAAGGGGTGGGTGTGTGTGTGTGTGTGTGATTAAAACAGTGATTACAACAGCTAGCCTAATGAGTGGATGCCAAAAAAAAAAAAAAAAAAAAAGCCCACAGCATCAGGCAATACGATCAGATATTATTTCGGTTGTGGATTATTTTCAGAACGGCGCGGATGCCGAGAGTGACTGGCCAAAAATATCCAGCGGTGTGGTGTGGTGGTCAGAAACAGAGCAAATGATTAACACACACACTGTGCTTTAGCCTCCCCAAGCTGGACCAACAACACACAGTGTGTTTCATGAAGCATAGCAAGTAAACGCAGTGTTTAAATCCCAATACCTCGTTTATCACGCTGGACACTGACGAAAAAAATGTATTCGTAAATCGTTCGCAGGAGCTTTTATACAAGAAATGTGTCAATCATGAAATCCAGTCAGTTTTGAATTAAAAAAAAAAAATCTCGTATCGCTCCTGGGAACGTATAAGGAGATCCAGTAACGCAAAAATCGTTTGATCTGCTTCAAATCGGATAATCGTTGCAATTTTATATACGCTAATTTACGTCAGTTACACACCAGTTTAATGAACTTTTTGCTAAACGCAGTTGTTTCATGTTAATAATTTGAAATGAAGAAAGCGATCCAAAACAAATCCATTAATTAAAATGAGCACGATTAGCCATTCAGTTAGGACAAAAGTAACGGCGCCCTATAAAAAGAAGAAGCGTTAACGTTTGCCTGTGGTACAGCCGACAGCGCTGTAATGGCTGAGCTGCGTTATTGGAAGATTTCATTTACTCCGCGTTAAGGAGGCGCTTGTTTGCCGTTGAGGCGCCATTTTGTTGTTTTCAGGTCTGGGTTTTGTGGGTGTGGCTAAATGTAAAGGCATCGTGAATGTTCTTGGTGACGTACAGCTGATAGGTGTTTATCAACATACGCACGTTGAGCACTAAATATCAGCGTAAACATGTCCGGTGCATAGCAACAGAGAGTATATTTAGAGTATTTTCAATATACTACTTATTTTCTGCTGTGTAGGAAGCTTTCTATATAATGTTGAGGAGTTTTGTAACTGTTAATATGTTTTTCAGGTATTATATAAATAAGCAATGATGTGTAGAGCTCTAATAAGCAGCGTTAGGTTAATATTTGTGTATTTTGCGAGAAGTATCGTTGATTGTAGTCGGTTAACTACATTACATTGCACGGTTTATTATGGTTTATGATGTTTACTTGACGGTATGGAGAAAGGTATACGTTTGCAGCAGGTGCATTATACCATCCTTTTTGTTATTAATGTCAATTGATGACGGAGTTGGCACTACTATTGCACATGTATTCCCTGTATGAAAAAAAAAACTAAAATAAAAGAGTTAAAAAATTGCATTTAGGTTTTTATAAAAGTGCTTTTTTAGCATCAGACTCAAGGTGCGGCATTGTATAACGTTTTATTTTTGGAGTTTCGTGATCATGTTCATGTTCATGTTCATATATCGTCAGAATGTATCGTATCATATATCATATCGTATCGTATCGGTATATAAACAGAATCGGATGCTACTTTCAATGTTCCAAAGTTACCAAATGATGTTATTAAAAGCTTTTAAATGATCACAGCCTCAATATAATGAAATGAATGCACGGAAAGGACTGGTATTCAGTCTGTTTTTTGGTGAAACGCGGTTAACACCGAGCTGTGCGGTTGTTTATTTGGAAAAATGAGGCTTTAAAATTGAACGAGAGAAAGTCAGAAACACGTGCGCGCATGCGCAAAGGCAAACTCGAGCTCGCGCTCGAAGCCCTGTTCCAAAAGTGCATACTACTCTACTTAGTAGCGTCCTAAACAATCACCATGGTTACCGCATTACAGTTCTATTTCGGCATACTCTTTAGTGCGCTAGTACGCAATGTGGATACGCAGCTAGCTACTTTTTCTTTTACTTTGTTATTAGGAAACAGGAGAGCCGAAAGCGAGCAGCCATGTTGTGAAGAAAAGTTAACTCTTTCTTGCCCGTCTCGCTCACTACCATGAAACTTGTTTTCATTTAAATAAAATGTTTTAAAAAATAATAATAATAACATAAACATAAAAATTTTAGCAAAAAAAATCCTGCAAAATACAGTTAGCCAGGTAGCTATGGGTGATTAACTGAAGTAAAAGAGAAGGAAGGAAACTCACTAGAAAGGAAATTCCGCAGGTACCAGAAGCAACAGCATCAGAGTGCGAAAAAAAAAAGTGCCGTTAAACCGAATTAACGCTCGAGTTTACATCCCGAAATCCGTGCTCGAGCTGATAAAAGCGGTTTATTCCCGAGAGCTCCGGTACAACCGCCGCGAAGTGTGTGTGAGCCTCGCCATGCTCACTGTGAAACCCAGAGCTCAGAGGGAAGTACACACATCTCTCTCTCTCGCTCTCTCTCTCTCTCACACACACACACACACACTCTCTCTCTCTCTCTCTCTCTCTCTCTCTCTCTCGCTCTCTGATCCAGGATCAGCTCTCCTCTCCAAATTCTCTTCATTCAGGTTTTACAAAGGGACACAAACTGATCCAAAACCAGTATTTGTGTGTGTGTGTGTGTGTGGTTTGTGTAAAATTACTCCAGGTTTAAACACTGAAATCTAAACTGAAACCCAAATAAATAAATGAATGAATAAATAAATAAAAATTAATTCAACGGCGACGACCGTTAAACTGCCTTCACAACCGTTAAAGTTTAAATTCCGCACTTCAACGCGTGCCTGCTTTCAGGAGAAAGTAGCTAACACGCGCTCGCGAGTTGCCAGAAGTCGCCGGATGACGTCGCTGACTAATCTGCATGTTTATTGAATATATCATCAGGATCATTACCTTATCATATCATATATCAAAACGTGTTAGGTGAATAAAGAGGATTTTATACATAGAATAGAATACAATGAAATAGAATTTATTTATTGTAGAAGAAAGTTGTTTTTTTGGGGTTTTTTTTTGGTCATAGCACCACAAACTAACTATTTGTGTATTGACAACATTGTATAATTTATATCAAGAATGCTGACGAACTGAAGCAGTGGTGGCGAGGAGTCAGGAAATGGTGACCTGAAGGAAACAGAATAACTCGCTGTGTATCTGTAAATAATAACAAGAAGAGAGTTTACAACTAAAAGACGCATCTGGGCAAGACAAATAATGTTTTGTGATTGGTCATAGGAACAATGCTGATCAGTGATTGATCATTGGGAATACTGGTGATCAGTGACTGATTATTGGGAATAACTGTAATCAGTGATTGGCCATTAAAGACAATGGTGATCAGTAATTAATCGTTGTGAATAATGGTGATCAGTGATTGGTCATTAAGGATAATGCTGATCAGTGATTGATAATTGGGAATATTGGTGATAAGTGATTGATCATTAGGAATCATGGTGATCAGTGATTGATCAATAGGAATCACGATGATCAGTGATTGATCATTGGGAATAAGGGTGATCAGTGATTGGTTGTTGAGGGCAGTGATGTTCAGTGATTGGCTGTTGAGGGCAATGGTGATCAGTGATTGGCTGTTGAGGGCAATGGTGATCAGTGATTGGCTGTTGAGGGCAATGATGACCATTGATTGGCTGTTTAGGGCAGTGGTGTTAAGTGATTGGCTGTTGAGGGCAATGGTGACCATTGATTGGCTGTTGAGGGCAATGGTGACCATTGATTGGTTGTTCAGGACAATGAAGATCAGTGATTGGTTGTTAAGAACAATGGTGATCAGTGACTGATCATTGGGAATAAAGGTGATCGGTGATTGGTTGTTCAAAAACAATGGTGATTAGTCATTGGGGAAAACAATGGTGATTGGTTGACACTCACTACCATGAACTTGATTTCATTAAAAAATGAAACATTAACATGAGTCCTTTTAGCGAAGCTGAACCTGCGGAACAAAGGTAATGCCAGCTATCTAGCTAACTAACTACAGTACAAGCGACGGGAAGGATCTGAATTACAAGCATCTGAAATGTCTTGTACATTGTGTACATTTTCTTTTTGGCTGAACTGGAATGTTTGGATTTTACTGTTTAGTTGAATGAAAGGCTAAAACAGAGCAAAGGCACACAGAATATACGCTCCCTAAATGTAGGCTTTTTTTCCTTTGAAGTTGAGTAGAATGTTTGTGTAGTAAACAGGAGCAGAAACATCAGACAGTGATGATGATGATGATGGTTATTGTAGGCGTAGGTCCTGCAGAGTGACATAAGCCAATGTAGAATATATTTTAGAAATTTCAAGCATAGCTGATTCTTCTTAAAGAAATAACCCAGTAGCTAATGAGACTAAACAAGTGCTAGAATCTTATAGCTACTGTTTTAGCATCATTGATTGACTCAGCCATACAATTTGACTATATTATCATTTGAATCATTTGTACTGTAGAATCCTGCCTTTAACATTTAGGCCACGCCTCCTGAGTCTGCTGTTCTGCGATCAGATCTGCGATCCGGTACTATTCGGACAGGATTCGTTTTCTGGATATACAGTATATGTGTATCGATTAGCACGCCTTATTAATAACAGAGATGGACGTGGCTTCACAATGTAAACTAAAAATTCCAAGCATACTACACACACCGTATTTTAATACAAACCGTTTGTTTCGTTTATTATTAGCACTTGTTGTAGTGGGTGTCGCCGTGCAATTGGTCACATGACCATGACACCTTTATAGGCTATACCTGCTCGATACCTAAAACTCGTCTATATATTATTGTTCTGCATTGGAGGTTTTAGAAGCAAAACCTCTTTTCCTACAGGATATAACACAATCTTTACCAACATTCCAATTGGGAAACGGGAAATATATTACCTGAGGTTATTTCTACTGCTCATTTTATAAGCCCTATTTATGCTGGATTCGTTTTATGTGGACAGGTGAAATGGAATTAGTACCAGTGTATCTCTGGAATGATAGCCTTTCATTACATTACATTAATTTTTTAAAGATTTAACGGGCTGGAAATATTACTATGTCCTTTACCTTATGTAAAACAGTGTGTAGAAATAACCCCAGGTGATATATCTCCTGTCCGAATAGTATTATGGAATGTAAAGTTTGGTGTCATCTTTCCAGACATCTGTAACCATAACTGATTTGGATGTAATTAAAAATCCCGGAGATACAGTGATGATATTGAATATAATCCCCGTGTAAAACTAATCCGCTTAAGGTGACTCTTTCAGGTAAAAGTTTCCCAGTGTGTTTCGTACATTTGTTCATTGTTGTTCGGTTTTACAAACGCTGCATTTAGTTAAACAACCTTTTGGGACATTTTTAGGTCGCCATCATCAAATCAGTGTTTTCCAAACCTGCTCTTAGAATAGCGAAGTTCTCTGAGAATCAGATTATTGTTAATTCATCACAAATATGTGTGATATCGAGGGAAGTGAGCAGGACCAGGACATGCGGCTTCCGTCGTACGTTGATGTGTCGGTGAGATGGATCGCTGTGCTGTTGGTGGTCTGATTTGGTTTCGTGTTCCTTCTGAGAAACATGTTGCATAAACAGTGGGCATTGTGTAGGTGGATGTGGGCACACACACGGACACACACACACACACACACACAAGGACAAACACTGCAGACACTGTGTTCCAGGCCGACGTGCTGGTGCATATGCTTTACTGTAATGAATAATAATATAATCACACATACTTGCCGTATTCTTACCATTATATTAATGCATTATATTAATAATAAAAAAATAATAACTTGTCTCTGGTGGAGTGTGCTTTTCAAGTTCCACCATTTTGTCACGGTTGCTATGGAAATGTCTGAAATTGGTGGAGGTTTTGTGAACACAAGAAGGAGGCGGATATTTTAACCAGAGAAATGGACAATGACTGAAGATGAAATTTTGGTTCACAAATAACTCCATCACAGCTAACGCCACATGCCAAAGCAGCTGTCTTGTTTTTTTTGTTTTTTTTTGCAACAGCAGGTGTATTTTTGGACAAAATGAAGATAAAGTCAGATACAGTGCCAGATTTGGATGAGTACATCGCTGTCATTTCAATGCCAGTGTGTGGGCTGTGGCTCATCGGCTGTCTGGGACACCGTGTCCAGATTGTTGTTCGAGAGGCGGTCGTAGCCTGTAATTTCATCACGCTGGTCTTGGATTGCAGAGCAAAGTTTCACGATTTCGTTCCAGCACAGTAACGCAGCTCAAAGCGGCCAAAAATACAACATGCCACCTCGTGCTCCAGATCAGTGTGTGGCCGGAACAATACACAAATTTTGTCATAACTGTTATTTTAAAAATTGTTGGTAAAAGTTAGTTTAATTTTTGGTCACCATTATTACAGATGGCAAAGAAATCATTGATAAGTTGTTAGTAAATGTTTACATTTACATTTTCCATTCTTGTGCTAAGAAACAACAGTAAAGCAAAGATATAAAATCACAGAATTTTTGCTAAATTGCATCTATAACATGTCTTCACTTACACTGTAGTAATAAAAATATAGTAGTAGTAATAAAAATTTTGTCCACTTGCAACCTCCACAACGTAGCAACTTTGAAGAAGGCTTTAAGCTCCGCCCACTTCACAAACACTTCGTCATATATTCCCTGAAATAATTCCCTGATTCCTAGTTTTCTTGGTATACATTTGTTTATTTGTCATTTTGTTTATAAAACTTATAAATCACACTTACTCTTGTATAAATGCATAAAACCACATTGGTCTTTTAGCAATAGTTTTTCTCAAAATCATTTTATCTACATTCAGAACCTCAAATCTCTAGATCTAGATAACCTGCATTCATGAATTTCCACAAGTTCTTTCCAGACACAAATTAAAAGCTTATTACTGAAGAATTTCCCCAAAATGTTGACCATTCTTGGATTTATGATAGATTTTATACTGAAAAAAAATCACATCAAAATGGTCGATTTCTAAAACACATTGTATTTTCTTGATGAAAGAACATCGATTCAGTAAAATCATCCAAAGATTTTTTTTGTGTGTGTTTTTTTAAGTATGTAAATTTATGGATAATTAATTAGACAAGGCCTCGCTTGCATAAATACATGTTGATTTCTGAAAAACATTCAGCGACCTTATTCACCTGTAATTTTGCTTCGTATAATGTTACTTTTTTTAAACATGTTAGTATGTAAATATATTTTGTTAACATAAATAAAACTACCATCTTTTAAAAATGTCTTAGTTCGTATGACCTACATATGGTCACATTTCCAACTTCTCTAAGAATGATATAGAACTGGCTGTACAATTTTATTCAAATATCTCAATAAAAGACCCTTAGTAGATTATATATATATACACCAAATAAGGTAGTGTCTTTATTTCAACATTTTGCTCACTTACTTTTATAGAAATCTAATGCAGATCTGTGGTCATGTGACCAATTACGCAACAGCTCCCACATAACCAATGCTCACATGATGTTAAAACAACATGTAACTCTAAAGTTTCTAGCTTAACATTTTGAGTTATAGGTAAGTGTTTATGAATAGGTGTGGCCTCAGGGGTGAAACAGGGTGTCAGCTGCCACCCCGAAATAAGTCTCACTGCCCCGAATCACATATCTGTTTAAGGTTTATTACTTTGTGTCTGTGTTCCTTCATTCGTTACATCCCACACAGTCATGGCACTTGAGTTATGTGATGAGCTATTTTCTTATTTTCTGATTACTCTTTCTCTCTTCCAAATTTGGGAACTTGGGAACACACACACACACACACACACACAGTTTCCCTTTAACAGTAGATCATTAACTAAAACTCAGTGGGAGGTTATAAATAGTTACACATATACAGATATACAGACTGTGCGTGTGTGTGCGTGTGTGTGTGTGTGTTCCCAAGTTCCCAAATTACACCAGGCGTCCACTCTGCACAAAGCCATATTTGGAGCAGTGACCATTTAAAAATATTATGCTTTTTCACTGCCCTATAGTGGCCATAGCAGGAAACTACAGTGTCTAGAACCTATTATGAAGGACAGACATTACCTTTTTTATTCATGCAGATCTTAAAATATCTAGGATTTTGTGAAGTTTGTTGTTGTGATTGTATTCTGGGAAGGCAATGCCCTAAAGACATAAAAAAAAAAGAGCAGACATGAAGACATGGGGATGACCCTGAAAAGTCCTGGAAAGCTTTATTTTGGTCTCCATGTTCATTAATTACAGGGACTCATGAACATAACATCAGTGTGTAGAAATCTCTTTATTATTTGTAAAAATGACACTTTTTGCTTATGCAGCTGCAGAAAACACAACAAAAATATCTTCCCCGCCACCATCAGCTCTCCCACTGTGTCACACCAAAAACAGTCCTGAGTGCACATAGTTTAGATTAGGAGTGTAACTGAATACAAATATGTTATTGCAATTAAACAGAGTGTAAGCATACTACTACTAATCATCATCATCATCATCATAATTCCTATGGGTTGCTTTCACTGATATCACTGCAACCTATATAAGTACCCACAATGCAACGCGTTTGATTATTCCTGTCGTGCAGATAGGCCTTCTTACCTGAAATTCAAAATATTTTATTTAATTTCATTTAAACATCTTTCCAATTTGTTAAAGCACAAATGAATTACTTATAAAAATGTCCTACATTAAGCTCATTCACCCAGGTGACACTTTACCTGCATGTACTTTAGCAGCAAGATGGGTGTTGAGAGCTCTCCTGGAAGATCTGTGCCGTTTAATTAAGCTGGACATCTCATATAAAAAGTATGTTATCCAACATATCTCAGGATGAATGACTTAACCAGTGCATAACTTTTCGTTTTTCTATAATGAACATTAAGCTGGGTGAGGTAATGTAATCAAGGATCGGTGGTAATCAAGGATCATATTGTCAGCATTTTAATTTGTCATGAGAGTAAAAACAAACACCGAAAGAGCAAAATGTTTAACAGACGATCGTTCGCTCCAACTTCTCCTCGGTTGTGATATCCTCACGATTAACGGCAGCCTTCCATAACCTACGCCTTTCTTCAGATCAGATCTGAGTCTCGGAGCTCCGATTCGTAATGAACTTTCACAACCTCGAAGAATCTGAACTCGTTTTGTCCACCTGGTCGATGAAAACATCGATATACACCACAGACTGTTTAAAGCACTACACAATGTGCCGCTCTTTGCACAGAAGTGCGTAGGGAATCAAAATGGCAGAAAACTAAGTCCACATGTCACATGAAAACAATCCATGATTCTCTTAGGATTAAAACAGGTGATTAGTAATTAATTATTTCTGAGCTATACACACACAGTCTGTAAAAACCCAATAAACACAGACTTTATAGAAAGTGTAAGCATTTTGCTACACTAATTTCAGAAATCAGTAGAGCTTAGATCTTACAGTTTCATTTCCTTTACATGTGTAACTGATGATTCTAGGCCAAGTCTAAACGCAGTGTTTTAATGTTTAGTGTTTTAATCATTCAATGTTAAAGCTTTGTCACAGTTGAATAAATGACGAAATATGCATGGATTTTTTAACCTTAAAAAACTGACCAAAAAAAAAAAAAACACGGAATCATTATTTTGGAGCACACAACCTCACAGATAGTCCTGATTCACACAAATCATTCCAGTAGAGCCTAAAGCCAGCGTATAGAGGCTGAGTGAATGTGGTGTGGACTCTGTGGAGGAGCTTCATCGTGTCAGAGACGCTGTAGAAGGACAGAGTTCCTGCACTGTGATCCACATACACTCCTGTTCTGGAGGATGGAACCCTGTGATCAGTATTATTGTTGTTGTGCCAGAAAAGTGGAGGAGAAGAAGAAGAACACTCCACAATCCAGGACTGATTGTTGCCTCCAAAGAGACACTCATCACCTCGTCCTTTCCTGCTGATGTCTTTATATGAGACTGATATGGACACACCACCATAACCGCTCCACTCCACCTCCCAGTAACAGCGTCCACACACACTCTCCTTACTCAACACCTGACACAAGGAGTCAAATCTCTCTGGATGATCAGAGTACTGCTGCTTTATGTTACTGCATCTCACTGCTCTGTTCTTCTCAGACAGAATGAGGTTATAATGTACTGTGTTGGGATCCAGAGTCAGATCACAGAAATCTAAACACATGAAAAATGTGAACATGTTTAATATTAATTACAGCATATATTTATGTGGAGGTTGAGACACTGTGTGTGTGTGTGTGTGTGTGTGTGTGTGTGTGTGTGTGTGTGGGTGCGCGTATGTTTTGTGTGTGCAAGTGTGTATATGTGTTTGTGTGTTTCAATGTGTATTTGTGTCTGAGTTTGTGTCTGTATTCTTTAAGTATGTATATGTGCTTGTGTGTGTGTGTGTGTGTGTGTGTGTGTGTGCATGTCGTAGACGTACATTTCAGAAACTCGACTCTGCTCTTTGGCTCTGAGAGTAAAATCTGTATGTCCTCAACTGTGGAGACAGAAATAAAATGGTCTGATGGTAAAACCCATAAAATCAGACATTTTCACATCTCATCACTTGTGTGTAGATCAGAAATGTGTGTAGATCAGAAATGTGTGTAGATCACGCATTACACTTCAGTCTTGAGGCACCAGAGTGCAGAGATTCTCAGCTCTAACACAAACTCATTCACATCAGCAGTTCATCATCAAGACTGGAATCAGACGAGTGTTAAAAACTCTAAACTGTGCAGTGCTTTGGTGCTCAGGAATGAAGACTGACACCTCGACATCACTCTGTCACTGAACGAGTAAAGACTTCCCTCACTCCAGCAGGAGCAGCTCCTCTTACCATGTTCAGAGATTTTGATGAATTCCTCCTGGCAGAATTCCTCGAGTCTCTTTTTCAGATCAGAGACAGATTTCCTCACTCCATCAAATGAGAGATGTTGGTTGACAGTGATGTGGGGTGAGTCCTCACAGAGATCAGACTGAAAATCTGGTCTAGCAGTCTGGGGAGAGTGACGGCCAGAGACTAAAGCCTGCATACAGCAATTAGGCAAATTACAATTATTTTAAAGTTTTTATGTAGAACCTTAAAACAGATTGTTTCCATATTAGAAAAGTCCAAGAACCATTATTTATCCAGTGAAGTCATAACCTGTATATTTCACCCGGAAATGTGGATGTAGTGTACCTTTATTTCCTGGAGGAAATGGATGTGATCGTGTGTGTGTGAAAGCTGCTCCAGCTCAGTGACTCTCCTCTGAAGATCAGCAATC
>CM075016.1:22666194-22707729 GCA_037576675.1 Pangasius sanitwongsei | reverse complement strand
AATGCTCTTGTAGCTGAATGAACACAAATCCCCACAGCCACGCTCCAACATCTAGTGGAAAGCCTTCTCAGAAGAGTCGGACTGTCCATCTCTGTCCTTATTTCATTATTACTACTACTACTAATATTATTATTATTATTATTAGGGATAGTAGTAGTAGTAGCAGTTCTAATTATCTGGCTGTTTTTTTTTATCCTCTAGTTGAGATATATAAATGAAGGAATAACTTGGTAATAATTTATATTCATTTCAATACCCGATCTGTTTGCTCCACCCATTATTATTATTATTATTGTTCTGTTTCTTCCTTTTTTATTCAGTCCTGATTGGTGTCTATGTTCTGCTCTTTGTGTTCTGAGAGAGAGAGAAACCAACAGAGAGGCAGTCAATCAAACTCACTGACAAGTTACAGGATAAACAGACAGACAGAGAGACAGACAGATAGACAGGGTAACTCATCATTAATATCACAAACATATGACTACATGGTGCGCGCGCACACACACACACACACACACACACACTCTTGTCAGTCATTTTATAAACACGCCCCCAACGCCCCTGCACATCCTCATCACTATGAGAAGTTGTATGTTCACTGAGTTGTAACTCGGTTTTCGAGCAGTTGGACGTCTGAGTGCACGCTATATGCTTTGGGAGGCGGAGCTTTGTGTACATGGGTGGAAATGTGGGCGGGCTCAATTAGTTTAAAAAAAAAACAAAAAAAAAAAAAAACAATAAAACATTCAAATCAGAAAACTCTACCCATTTTATCCATTAGAGATCTATTTTTCCCCACAAATCTTACCTAATGGACCTTTAAATCCATGAAAATGGAAAGCGAACACACTGTCGCTCGTATGGAAGACGTGTCGTAACTGAAACACCACTGTATCAAAGTCTTGTGTATCGTTACACTACAAACAGATCAACAGCCCGACCAAATGACAGAAGGGACAGACGGACAAAGAGCAAACAGAACAACAGACACTGAAGGAAAAAGTCAAGACAAACACAAAGAAAGAAAGAAAAAAAGAAAGAACGAAAAGAGAAGGGAAAAAAAATCGAGCGGAAAGTGAAAAAAAAAAAAAAGATCTGTCATTGCTGTAGTTTGAGCTCAGCATGTTAAACAGTTATTGTGTGTGTGTGTGTGTGGTTATAAACACACTCAGAGTGTTCTCACACACACACACACACACACACACACACACAGAGCAGTCCCGCTACTGAGTCTTCTGATCTTCACGCTGCACGCATTTGAACAGAATAAAAACAAAAAACACACACTGGCTGTCGTTTTTAATCGCCTCGGGGTGAAAAGCGGAAGAACCCGGGAGGAAGAACCCGGGAGGAAGAACCCGAGGGTACAGGTGGAACGTAGACTCTAAAGCCTAAGTGAGAACGTTCTCATGCTCAAGAACCTCACACTCAGAAACAAAACTCAAGAGGAGAGATCCTGTCTTACAGTCATGTACTCATTCCTAATCCAAAATCCATCTCTCTCTCTCTCACACACACACACACACACACACACACACACACGCAGCTGCAGGTTGGGTGGGACCGGCTTTATTAGATGATATGCATTTCATTCAGCCAAAGAATGAGTCACTCTTACACAATACAAATCACACACACACACACACACACACACACACACACACACTGAAAGGGACTTGAGGCCAGGTTCCTGTGAGTGAGTGAGTGAGTGAGAGAAAAACAGAGAGGAGCGAGAAAGAGAGAGACTAGAGCCTGAAAGAGAGATTTAGAGAGAAGAGTGAAACAGAGAGCTGTAAAGAGACAGAGAGAGAAACAGAGAGCCTGAAAGAAAGAAAGAAAGAGAAAAGACAAGAATGAGAGACAAAAATCATATATACACATACATATATATATATATATACACACACACACACACACACACACGCACACATACATATATACAAGTGTGTGTGTGAGTTTACATAAAGAGATACATAAAGAGAGAGACAGAGAGAAAGAGATGGGTGAATAGAGGCGAATGCTTGAATCTGATTGGTCAAAAGGTGTGCACTGTTTTCATACAACAGCGCAGTCTGTCATTTCTTATTCCTATGTATGTATGGTGTGAGAGGGAGGGGGAGAGAGAGAGAGAGAGAGAGAGAGTTTTTGCACTCAGTACAGTCACCATTCCAGTTTTTAAAGCATAACTAAATGATTTGCACTTCTTCATTTTGGGATCGTTTGAAAATTGCGGCTCGTCTCTGAAACACAGCGGAAGGTAAAATGTTTAGTACGAGGCTGAGATGCTCACACACTGCTGATTACACTTCATAAATACAACTTTCCCAAACAAGCGCTCTTAAACTGTTACTCACCGCACACACACACACACACACACACACACACGGTCGTACCCTTTAACACTGCTTCATGCTTTTACTGCTCACATGAAAACACACACACAGTTCTACAAAACAAAACAGAACTGAAACATGGTTATGTTACAGAAATTAAAATACTAAAGCTTGCTGTGCGTCATACTAGAGATCTTAATTTTTACAGCACTGATCGTACTGTTACACACACACACACACACACACTCCCAGTTCGACCTTTGTTAGTAGTCAAAGGACACAGCTTTCAGTCGGCTTCTCACGTTCTCTCAACTTCAAAATAAACTCTACAGACGCCTCGCTTACAGCACAGAGCTGTCATTCTGCTCGTTTCCTGTTATACAGCACACACACACACACACCCACACGCGCGCACACACACGCGCACACACCCACACAAAAACACGCATACACCCACACCCAACTTTCATAAAATGCAGAGAAAAGCAATAACGCTGCTCATAATCATCGGCAAATCATCGCGTTACAAGAGAAATAAACACTGTGTTGTGCTTTTATGGGAAAATAATCAACAACATGGTGGTGTGATGAAGCAGAGTCACTGCTACCACCCTGAAGTTGATTATTTTCCCATGACAGCACGTCCTTAAGTGTTTTATTCCTCTTACACCGCAGCAATCTGTCAACGATCACAAAGTTTTATTTATTAATTTACGAACATTTTTTTTTTATCCGATTATAGTTACACAGCTCATCATGTCACCAAGAAACTTCAAAGCATAAACTGTTCTGTCCTGAAGACGGTGGGAAGCTTTCGGAAAAGCTGCAGCTTTACCTCGGACACTGGAGACTCCTTCCATAAATCGTTACATAGGTGTCTCCTTTCCTTGGAGAAAACGTCACTGTATCAGACGTGACGTACGTTTTGTGATCCGTCTACAGAACTTAATCTATCAAACCTTACGTCCAAGTCATACGTGGCAAAATATGCCCCAGAGTGGGGTAAAACAGGACGACTGCAAGGGCTGATGGGTAAAAGTGCACCGCTGAACTTCAGTGTGTGTGTGTGTGTGTGTGTGTGTTGAAATCCCTGTGATGTATGACGCATGCTTATTCGTCCTATAACTGCAACCAGAGCAACAGAATGTGCTGAGGATGAAACCGGAGCTGCTACGAAAAGGCCAGTGGAGCAGAGAGCAACACACACACTCACTCACACACACACTCACACACACTCACACACACTCACACACACTCACACACACTCACAGCTTCATCACTAAAACATCTGCTCTCTTCAACCTCTAATTAGAAAAGTGGTTGTAGTACCACAATGACCGAAACGAAACGAAAGTGTTGAATATGAACGTACATTGTGCTGGAAATTGTGTTTGCGCGCGTGTGTGTGTGCGTGCGTGCGTGTGTGCGCGTGTGTGTAAGCCGATCCCAGGGATGGAGGGAGTTTCCGGTGGGTATTTTAGGATGCTGAGCCATCGCAGCTGCATCAGCCACTCCAACCAGAGACAGAAAGAAAAGAGCCGAACGACAGGAAACAGAAGTCCAAGACAAAAAAAAAAAAAAAAAAAAAAAACGAAAAAAAACAAACAAAACAAAACAAAAAAACCCCACATTTCTCAGTAGCACCAAAACATCGTGTGTGACGGAAGTTCACACTGCCACGATATCCGCTAACGTCTACTCTGATCGCGTTTTATTCCCAGACATGCGGACCTCCGCAATCTAACAAATCGGAGAACGGGAGAGCGCATCGCTATCACTCAAAAAAAAAACACAGGGCTGCGACTAACGATTATTTTTATATCTAAATGATCTGTGAAGGTATTTTAAACTCTCCGATATTAACTGCTGCTTCCTAAAAAAAAAAAGCCCCGCCCACTTCCTCCAATCTCACGCGGTGTTCTCCAGGTAAATGGAGAATTCCCAGAGTTCATTCACGCGAAATAAAATCCATCAGTGCGCGTTCGACGTATGATATTAGACACGTATATCGTTATCGTAAGTTCACGATATTCATTAGGGACGTTACGGAAATATTTCGGTCAAACGCGGTCAAGTGAAACAGCTCTCTCGGGTTTTCGGCTGAAGGAAAGGAACGGATGAAGATTTTAACAGAAATATTAAACAGGCCAACAACAAAAGGCGTTAATCCTTTTCAGTTAGCGTTAATAAAGATGATAGTTCTGACAAAAGTGATTAAAACGCTCTCCTATGCACTTTGCACAGCGACTTAACAGGATTACATCAAAACGCCTTATATTATTATTATTATTATTATTACGCCCTTCTGTGCTGTCCTTAAACCTGAAATGGTGGAATGCTGATATTATTAAGTGGAAAATAGTGAGCAGGGTGTGTGTGTGTGAGAGAGAACTTTGCACACACCAACCCAAATCTCAAAAAAAACAAGGAAGTCGACGGAGAAGAACAGGATTTAGAAACGAGGAAATGCCTCATGTTAATGATGAACCAGGACGCAGTGCCAGCGGTTTTGTAAACGTGTATATATTTTTTAAATCTACATTGCTTCAACTCCACTGTATGTGAGATGTTCTGCTGCCGTGGTTCTCCAAGTAGAGTCCGTTAGCAGTGTGTACTGTGTGTTTATATATATATATACACACACACACACACGCCTACCTTTAAACCCGTCCCGCGTCTCAGGGTCCAATCGCTAGACCGAGTCAATCGCTGCTTTCGCTTCACGTCCAGACATAACGCAGACCTGTTCTACGAGGAAGAACCGAAACCCGTGGCTGTGTCTCAGATCACAACGCACGCCTGCGTATCCAGTACCAGAACCTTCGTAGGAGACTAGTCTCGAACCGAACACTGAACGGAAACGATCGAGGAAACGCATCAAGGGGCGGGGCTTAAGTCTTTGCTGATCTGTGACACACAATTGCATCTCTCTCTCTCTCACACACACACAATACACTACTGAACACTTCAAAGTGTTTGTTTTTTGGTTTGAAAACAGAGAATGAATCCATAAATGAACAAAAAAAAAAAAGACACATGAGGACAAAAGTAATGGCGCCCTATACCAGGAGAAAAGAATTACGCCGACACAGCTGCGTTAGCGAAATATTTAGCGCACACCGCATGCAGGAGTCGCTCTTTCGCCTTTCCATCTCTCTCGGCCGTTTATGCTGCTTTGTGGGCGTGGCTAAACGTAAGCATGCCTTGGTGATTCATGTCTGACTGGCGCTTTATCGACGTACGCACGAGAGAGGATGAAGAAAGTCGGCGCTGCTGTAACTTTTGTGAATCTCAAGCATCCCGCGCTCGGAGCTACATCTTCGGCGCACAGGATTGTGGGATTGTGATCTTACGATCTTTGGTCAGCTCTTTATCCCGGTCTCATTTACAGCCACGAAACCGAAGAACCCTGAAGAAACCCATACAGACACAGATTTTTTTTTTTAAATTTAGCCAAAATAATAAAACCCTAGAAGATATCATCAAGGGAAGTGTCTGGGGGGGAAAAAAATCAATATATCGGTGAAGAGAATTGGAAACGGGATTGCATTAAAAATGCCCAAGGACTCTTCGAGGACAGCCGTTCATATCCTTCCGGCCTTTATCTCGAGAGCGCAAGCGCTTCCCAAAGATGCCATCCTTCCTGAATGGAGCGCAATTTTTCCGAAGTGGCCGTGATGATAACACCGAGCTCTGCGTTACGGAATTATACAGCGAGTGAAGAGTTTGTGTCTCGGGAGCCAGGAACCTATAATCCTCGGATGACGGATTGCGACTGTTTTCTTTTCCATTTCGTTTTTAGTTGTACAGGGAACAGAAAGAGTAGATGTTTCTAAAACAAGAAAAACAAAAAAATCATACACAAACTCACTATTACAGGCTTTAAACGCCAGTGTGTGTGTGTGTGTGTGTGTGCGTACACACTGCCGTGTCTTCATTCCCTGTCGCGATGGAGCTCGTTGTATCATGCGCCAATGTACGATCGTAAAAGCTGAAGTTCTCGGGAGAACCGAAAATTCCACTTCCACCGGACATTAAAAATCAGCAGGTCAGTGAAACAATAGCAGTGTTACACACACACACACACACACACACACACACACACACACACACACACGAGCGTAATTTTGGCAAAAGAGCGAGTATTCCATGCGTGCAGAGCCTCGCTGATCAGGAACCAAGAGTTTATGGATTTACTGTCCACTTTAGGAAAATATTCCACAGAACGCCATAAACCACAGAGTCACGTCTGGTGACCCAGAAACATCGCTTCTGCAGGAAGTCTGTCGAAAGTTTTTTTCTTTCCCCGTCGACGTGCTTGGAGGTCTGTAGACAACACGAAGTACTAGAAGTTTTGGCACCTGAAAAACGAAGGGAGGGGGAAAAAAACAAACAAAAAACCACTACGACTCAATTTATTTAACGTGCGATTCACGTCACGTACGTTTGATGAGCGTGTGTGTGTTCGTATTTTAAAATCTCAGACGTGCAAACGTCGCTAACGGCAACGTTACCGACAAGCGGCTGACGAGATGGCTATGATTCGCCCGGATGTGCGAAAACAACACTAAGGTAAAGTGTAAAGTAAAGTGTGGAGTGATGCTATTTGATAATTAGCATCTCCTAGCCCCGCCCACTTGCTTTCTACTGGCTCACGAGATGGAAGCTGAGGGGAAGTGAATTTGGGCGGGATTGGGAAACACTGATCCAGCTGTGCTCTCGCTGCTACGCGTTGCTGTTTTTTTTTTTAACGTAAAGAGTTCGTTAACGTCTCGTGTGTGACATATGAACTCGTTAAGGAGCCAACGACCGAAGTGCATCGTGCAACAATCGCAAATCTTTTATCATCAGAAAAAGAGCGAACAATTTATACTTTTAAACTGACGTGTCGATTATTTAACAGGCTAGCAAGCTGATTTGTCCTTAACGCTGACACTTAAAAAAAACAAAAAAACATTTAAACAAACAAACAAACAAACAAACAGGCCCTTCTCTATATCGTCATCGTTCGCAAATCAGCAGTGCTCCAGATTCTTAATGAAGTCGGTCACGTAACATCCAGGCTACTAAATCGACTCGAGATGTAGCATATCGCTGCAGGTTCAACAGCATGGAGTATGAACCTCATTAACGACACTCGATACAGGACCTACACACCCTGATTTTTTTTTAAATCACCATTACGTACATCGTAACATGAAAAACCGTAAAAAGCAACATTACAGTGACTAGTTAGTAAGTAAGACGTGGTCTTCGGTGGCATACAAGATTTATTCCCTAATGAAATTCTTGAGAACGGTTCAGTGCGATTTATCCCTGAGAGCGATGCAGCGGCGCTTTAGTCCCTTCAGCTCCCTCGCCTCCTCAACTGTACGCTCAGCTTCCAAAGCTTCAAACTTTCACACTGATGCGGCCGTCGACACCATCGCCATCGCCCGTCATCCCGTGTTTCGTGTCGTAGAGCCACGTTGCATTCTGGGACTCCGAGTCAAAGCGTTCTAGCTGTTTTAGCGGCGGAAAACAATGAGCGAGAAAAGAAGCTTTGTTTTTTTTTTTCCCGTCGTCCGAGGCCACGGATATTTCTGCTTCCGTTAAATTTCGCTAGCGATGATGATGATGTCGCTGCGGCGCACAAACTAACGTCTGACGGGAGTAACGAAAACGCGCAAACAACCGACAAATCGGGACCAGTGTCATGAAACGCGACAGAACTTTATCAGGCTGGAGATTTCCTTTAAACACTGACCCACATCAATTCAAATAACCAGCTGGGATTTTTTTTTTTTTTTATTGTTGTTGTTTCTGGATCAAGTCAAAAAGACACACATAGTAAACTTATCTTGAGCGCTCGATATCTATGATATCAATAACGCAAAGGACAATTCTGCGATATATCGCGCAGCCCTAATAATCAGTGCAGTAACGGAAAAAGGAATCCGCTTCCCAAACGTTTTTCTGTCCTTCTTTTTTCCTCGTTTATGTTTGATTCTGCGCCCGTCTTCTGTTTCATCGTTATCTGACCGTTTCAGCGCCGATTCGCGCTTCACTGCACGTCGTATTGTGTACGGTTGTGTATGCGACCGATAAAATTTGAATTTAATAAACAGAGCTTTGGTGACGATGGGATTTCCCCAAACCGGTGCTGTTAAATACGATGCATTCAATACGATTAGTCAATTTTCCCCCCTCCGATATTCTCTCTCTTGTTGGTCGGACAGACTGTCTGATTGTTTTAGCATTAATTCGTGCTTCTTTCCTACAATTGTAAAGCAACCCTTGGGCTTGAGAACAACTACATCAATTAAACATGTGTGTTATTATAGAAAAACGGAGCTTTGGTGCCTGTTATACTTTCACAACAAAACGAGATTTCCCCAAACACACTTTTCCAAACCTGTGATGTTAAAGAGGCATTAGGTAAGATTAGTTCACTTTCCCCCCACAAGATTAGCTTCCTGGTAGCTGTGTTCGCTGGTTTGACTCACGCCGAACTAAAATGGCGTTCGATGGTGCGACTGTTCCGTTTAACGAGCAAGTAACGCTGCAAATTCCTCCCTCGACGTCTGCTGCTTCCGTACAAATCTTCTGATACGTGCTGCATTCGCGATAAATCTGTTAGGCGTGTGAGAGGGCCACAAAGTAAGTTATAAAGTTAACGACGACGGACTCCGTTGTGTTGTGCGAGGGCGCTTTTCTTCAGAACGAGAAGTCGTGTCGTGATGACGTGACCGTGCTCAGGCCCGGGACGTTAAGTGTGATGTGAGCGCGGGCCAGCGTGTGACGATCGCGCTCGGCCACGGTACAAGACGGCCGGACCTGATGAGAGTGCTTACAACACTTATTTATTTATTTATCTAACTTCTTGAGCTCGCCTCCATTCCAACCCCATGCTCCAAAAAGCCCCGCCCTCTAGGATCAACAGAAAACCCACCCAAACACAAACAACCGTTCCGGACCGGAAATCAGTTTTCTAAATGGGGTTTTCTCATCCAAGGAATACTTCTGCCCCAAAGTCAGGGTTTAAAATATTATATTTTAAGATGTTCTATATATATTGCAGGTTGTCTGTACAAATAAAAGAAATGAAAAAATCGACAATAGGACCTTTAAGTCTGGAAAACTGAACTACACAGACAGGAAGGGAAAACTGATCCCATTCGGCTCCTTGCTCTCTACATAGGCGCACTACGTAGTGTACAATAACACAGGATCTTACACCCTACCTAGTGCACTAGACGGCCATTTTGGATCTATTTGGACTACGGCCATGAATAAAATAGCTTTCCGAGGCTAGCCCGGCTAAGCTGAAGCATATGAAAGTGTGAAAGGTGTTTGTTGTTGTTGTTGTTTTGATAAAGATTCCTCACCTATGGTGGAGATAAAGGTGGTGTTGAAGGCGTCGTCTGAGAAGCGGAACAACACGCAGGTTTTCCCCACACCGGAGTCTCCTATCAGGAGAAGCTTAAACAGCAGGTCGTACGTCTTCTTCGCCATGTTGCTGCTGTTTTAATAATGAATTAACACTACAGAGAGGACGCAGAGGATCCAAATAACAGCAACAACACCACCACGCTGCTCCTACAACAACAAATCAGACGGTTGTTGCCGCTGTGCAGCGAATTCTTGCTGGTTAGCTTGAAGCTAAGCTAACGTTAGCTTAGCTTGGCTAGTTTTCTGTAGCGCGAGCTAAAAAAAAAAAAGTCGCTGTTGTTTTTGTTTAAACTGTGTGGTGGTCTTTTTTTTTGTGTGTGTCCCCGAATAAATCTTTGTCTTGAAACCCTAAAATAATCCACCTTTTTGTTCTTTTCTCCTTCTTTCCTTTCCTCTCTCTCTCTCTCTCTCTCTTCTCCCACACAGTTCGGGACAAAATGGCTCCCTCTACGGAAAAAAAAAAAAAACAAATCCTTCAGTCTTTCTTCAAAACTAACGTTTCCAGCCGGGTTTTTATCACCATTACCGCGTCGTCATCTCACCCTCCCTCCTCCGGATGATTTGTCTCGATGTCAAATCGAGATGTGTGTTGAAATTTGTCCGTTGTTGTTGTGTTTTTATTTAATTTTATTTAAATTTCCGAGCAGAGACACAGACAGACGACCGCCGTCGCCTCCGAATGAAGCCACCGCGGCCGGCGACACACACCCTACATCTACAGTCCCCGCCCCTCTCCCCGCCCACAACCCACGCGTCCTCTGCTCTGATTGGCTGAGGAGGCAACATTTCAAAACATTCCCCCGAAGCTGATTGGACAGACGCGCTCCAACCGTCAAAGGAGGGCGGAACATGCGGAAACTCACCGACGCTGCGCTGCTTACGTCCTAAATGTTAACTGCGTGACCGGAGCGGACCGGAACAGCGGCATCTCACAGGGTTTAAAGGTGCAATAAGCAATATTTTTTTAAAAAAATAAATCATGGTTAGCACGCTTGCTTGCTTGGGGAGGTTTCGATATTTGCCTCGGAGTTTGCATGTTCTCCTTGTGCTTAGGGCCTAACCTTATGTAATGCACCTTTAAAGCTGCAATAGGTGATTTTTAAAAATATTTTTACTCATACAAATAATCTGCAAAATAAGTAGAACATGAATTATAATAATAATAATAATAATAATAATAATAGTTCAAGCCATGACCTCAGGACAAAAATATTATGTGGCTGAGAAAACCCAGTTGGAAAACTGATTTCTGGTCCGGAATGCTTGTTCGTGTCTGTATTTTATAGACACTGTAATGCACCTTTAAAGCTGCAATAAGTGTTTTTTTTTTAATTCTGTACTTGTATAACCTGGAAGATATGTAGTACATGATAAAAAGCAACGGATTAAACCTTAGCAAAAGTTTATTAACTCGGTGAGAAAACCCGTTTGGAAAACCGACTTCCGGTCCGGAGTGCTTGTTTGTGTTTGGATGCTCGTCCTGTTAGTCATTTTATAGACACCATGCTGTACGGGCCACTTTAGATCCTGGTGGGCGGAGCTTTGTGAACTTGGGCGGGAATGGAGGAGTGGGCTCGAGGAGTAAAGAAAATCATTCAAATATCAAACTCACCCCACTGCCAGAGACTTAATCTTGAAAAAAAAAAAAAAAAAAAGTCTAATTGTACCTAATGCACCTTTAAAAATACACCCGGCTGATTCAGCTAACCTGTTTTAGCGTTTTAAAAATGTTTGACTTTAGTCTAGATGTGACGAATCGAGGTGTGGAGTCAAATTCACTGATTCAGATGTGTAACTCGGGTGTGTCCTGTAATAAAAAAATTAAAAAAAAAAAAAAAGACATTATGCAATTCTGTATGCAGTTTTTCTTTTTTAAGTGCCTCTGAAAACCAGACACCAATAACATACACCAGTATCTAGAAAGAACAATACATATGTTTTTGACGTACGCTTGCTTAAATTTTACTTTAGGGGAAATGATTAAAATTTATTGATGACTCATGATGTACTAGAGTTGTGTTCATCCAATTAAAACGTTCTCTAGAATGTATATGTCCCGCCCCCAGGGGCGTGTCTTGCTCTACAGTAGCAGCTTGTTGTCAGCAAACATGGTTTGTGTGTTTTTATTTATTTATTTACTTATTTTATTTTCGTTTCAGAAATAGTTCCTTGAAATCGCTCCCTCAAAACAAAAAACACCCGTCTTTCTTTCTTTCTTTCTTTCTTTCTTTCTTTCTTTCTTTCTTTCTTTCAGTTCAGGACAAAATGGCTCCCTCTATAAACCCTTCACTCTTTCTTCAAAACTAACATTTCCAGCCAAGTTGCCTTCGGTTTTAGTCGCCATTACCACATCAAACATGGTTCGTAATTCTGTTTTTTTTTTATTTATTTATTCATTTTGTTCTCAGGAATAGGCTGTGAAGTGACGCAATGTCGCTAACTCAGACCGATCGAGAACGAATTCTGTCTTTGTACATCTTTAAGGCTTCTCCGTCAGTAAGAGTTAATAATGTCATTGCGCTGTCTCTACCACTCAGATGTCTCCCGGTGATGCCCCCACTGACGCTCGGCTCCAGCTCAAACCTGGTGCCCCTGCTCCAGACTAAACCTCAGAGCAAATGTACTACGTTCATACTCTGTTCAGCCTGATGGAGGTTTTAGAGCCGGTGCCTGCTGTAGTACTTTAGTTACCACTTTGCCCCACAGTGCCAGCGTGAGTCAGAGCAGCAGCGGAGTGAATCAGACCCGGATGTGGCTTTGCTGAGCCACTCATTTCTGTGTTAAAGAGTCAGAATACAAGAAGCTCAACGCTCGCCTGGCAAAGAATTTCCTCCAGTGACCAACACAGAGCTGTCACTCAGGGAGGTCGTGTGGGTTATACCACTCCCTTATCACACACACACACACACACACACACACACAAATATTTCTCATGATTTGCAAAACATTAGTGGATCAGAGGTTCTCTATCTTAGATACACATCACAGACAACTTGCCATCAGCGGCTAGGACAAAATAAGCTTCCAGAAAGACGAGCCTACACATCAGACGTATTTTTAAAGTAATTCAACATCGAAGTTAACCGTATTTAAAATATTTTCCCAAATGGTGCGTCAGAAAGACCAAATAAGTGAAATATCCAGGTATAACATTGAACTTTTGGAATAAAAAGACACACACACACACACACACACACACACTCTTCATCCCTATTTACCTCTGTAGAAAAATGACAATAAGAAATGAAATGAAATAAACAGGGGTGTGGTTAGAGGCGTGTAAGATTATATCCTGCTGTATGAGTCACTGGAGCAGCACATCTGGTTCTGTTAAACCCGCCAGATGTCATCCAGAGGCTCGGTCGCCATAACGACTGGTTAAAGAGAATCAGATTTAAAGCAAAACTAAGGGTCAGCTTTCACTTTATTTCAATGTAATCACGGTTTAATATAGTACAGTGTGATTCAGTGCTGTACAGTGGCTTTAAAAACTGCTAGCGTTGAGGAGTTAGGCCACGCCTCTTTCATTAGTACCGACACACACACATAGGCCACCTTTACTGCACCTCATACATACGTACATACATACACACACACACACACACACACAGGCCATGCCTTCTTCACTAGGACTGACACACAGACACAAACACACACATACACAAACAGAAACCACACCCATGTCTCCTTTACAAGGACAGTCACACACACAGAGGCCACGCCTCATTTACTAGGGCTGACACACCCACACACACACACACACACACACAGAGGCCACGCCTCATTTACTAGGGCTGACACACCCACACACACACACACACACACACACACACACAGAGGCCACACCTCGTTTACTAGGGCTGACACACCCACACACACACACACACACAGAGGCCACGCCTCATTGACTAGGGCTGACACATCCACACACACACACACAGAGGCCACGCCTCATTTACTAGGGCTGACACACCCACACACACACACACACAGAGGCCACACGTCCTTTATTAGGAATGACACACAGTCCATGCCTCCTTCACTGTAAATAAATAAATATATTATATATTATAAATATTATAATAATTTATTTGCATATACACACACATTACAGACAGAAATCACTATTAATCTCTAGTTTTAGTTCTAACTTGATGTATTGTTGATAAACAAGAAGAAGAAGAAGAAGAAGGCCTATCTCAATTCTCAGTAAAATGTTCCTTTGGAAAGCTGGCCAGCGGAAGATCCTGACAGAGCATTTGTCATCATGACACACACTTATCACCAGGACTACAGAAATGTTTCGCTCAGGAATGTGCAGTATTAGCTGGCTCATGCTCAAAGCCAAGCACAGACTTGACAGTCGGTCTGTAGGGTGTAGGGAGGGAGGGAGCATCGCAGCATGAGAGAGGCCTGCAGCAGGGAGAAGGGTCCTCAAGAACAACCGGTTTACTAGAGTTCAAGGAAACGCAGAAAGGAGGACGCAGGCATCCGGATATCACAACCCGTGATGGAAAAAATATACCGTAAATAATAAACAAATGACTGCGTTCCAAAACTATAGAATTTATCTTAATTGTGGATCTTAATTCTACAAATCTGGTACTACGTGAACCAGAGTGGCCTCTAATGATGTCATCTTTACTCACGAACCTTTGAGAACCCCATCCAAGTTAGTAGCTAGTTAGCTAGCTTGTGTAGATAATTTTAGCCATAATAGTGGCGCCTCTTGGTGTAACACCAGCTTAATCGATTATCATTAAATCGATTAATTTAATACATCAGATGGGCCTCATTTATCAAACTAGATAGAGAGTAATTTATTCATACATCATTTGCAGGAGAATTTACACTAGAAATGCGATATTCATGAAAAGCCAATTAGGTCGAAAAACTTCGTATCCTACGAGTACTCCTGAGTTTAAATTTGAGTATGACGAGACTCACTAATCGGAAGCGTGAACAACTTTCAAATGTATAATTGATGACAATTTTACTAAAAGATTGATAAATGAGGCCCACTGATAGTAGCAAAATACCGAGCTAGCTATAGTGATTAAAGGTTAGCTAATCACTGACTTCTGCTGGACCGCCAGCCAGATAGTTATATTTCTATATGACCTTATATAGCTAGCTCATTATGGTTAGCTAACATACAGTACTCCAAAGATTTCTCCATGTAGTAACATTCTAGCTAGCTAGCGTATTTAACGGCTATGGACTAACTAGTGTGAGATGAATATCAATAAGCTTGATTGGATATAACACTATAAACGTTCTCTCGATTGCATGCTAAGTCAAAGTTCAAAAATACGTTAAGTGTGTAGTAAGTAGGCGAGTGGTTTATTTGGGATAATTTGCATGGCCTCTGTAGCGTTTTCCTTTCTTTAACAAGGATTTGTTTCAACGTGTGTGTAATGATTTAAACATGTTGCACAATGCTAAGGTGGAAATATGCTTAGCAACATTAGCTGATGGCTCTAGAGCAACCAAGCATGTCTTGGCTGATTGACAGTGTTTGGTTTAAAGTGTACATTTTGTATTTTAGCTTTAATTATTTTCCGTTAAGGGGGAACAGTGGCTTAGCGGTTAGCACCGTTGCCTCGTACCTCCAGGGCTGGGGGATCAAATCCCACCTCCGTCCTGTGTGCATGGAGTTTGCATGATCTCCCCACGCTTCAGGGGTTTCCTCCAGGTACTCCGGTTTCTTCCCCCCAGTCCAAAGACATGCATTGTAGGCTGTCTGGCATCTCTAAATTGTCAGTAGTGTGTGAATGGGTGTGTGTGTGTGTGTGTGTTTGTACCCTGCGATGGGTTGGCACCCCATCCAGGGTCTTCCCCACCTTGTGCCCCGAGTCCCCTGGGATAGGCTCCAGGCTCCTCGCAACCCTGTGAAGAATAAGCGGTACAGAAAATGAATGGATGGATGTTAAGTGTCTACTGAGTTTTATGGGAACAGTGTCAGCCTACAGCGCCCTCTGCTGGCTGAAGAAGGAATCAGCCTTAACCACACAGCGCAGTTCCTCACGCTCCCACTAGATGGCGCCAGATCTTAAAAGATACACAGAGCAACTGATTATAGCACAATGTCTTCATGCAAATAAGAAACGATGTGAAGTGGTTGTAAAAGTTTACATGCAAAATTAACAGTTACTGTGAACTAAACACATAGCCTATAAGTATATATACAAACAACACAAAGTTTCAAAAATTACTATACACCACCGCACCGTTGAGAAAGCGACACAGAAAACCTTCTGAAGTTGAGCAGAGACAAGCATTATGGGAGATTATGGGAGATTATGGGAGATTATGGAAGCATTATCTTTTGCTTTTTGATTTTTTTTTCCAGTTTACTTGCAGTATGTTTTTTTTTTTGCAGTATGTGTCAACATTTTTGGGTGGTCCCATGGTGGTGGCCCTTTCCATTAATCAGTGGGCTGTAATGATACTCTTCAAGAGTTCTTCAAGAGTTCTTCAAGAGTTCTTCAGGAGATCTTCAGGAGATCTTAGCTTCGGAATATTTCTGATAAAAAAAAAAACACTCCTTAAAGTATGAAGGGTTCTCCATAGACCCTTAGGGTTTTCTTACAGAGCTCACACAGGTCTTACATAGCCTGGTCCTGGAGAACCCCCTGGTGAACCTGTGATCCGGAGAGATAACCAATTACCAGAACCAATCAGTTTTTTAGTTTAGTGAGTGAGAGTTAGGACCTTTATTCCTGTTCGGGGTTATAACAGTAGATTAGGTCTATATTCTTACTACTTTTATTTCAATTTTATCCTGATCCTGTATCATCATTTATATTTAATTATCTATAAATACACGCTTAGGAAAGAAAAAAAGTCAGACCTAGAACCTTTAAGGAGTTCTTAAAGGAAATGAAGAGTCTTTACCTGTCCAAGGAACACGCCGAAGAGTCCTTTTCTAAGAAGAGGTTGTTTACATCTTAATTATTTTTGCATGTTTTCTCATAGGATAGGATTTAAAACAAAAATGATTTTTAATGACAGAAATTGCATTAGAACCCTAAAGGAGTTATATCATCATGTTATTTATGTTATTTATGAGCTTTTCTATAAATAATATTTATAATAACTTTTTATATTATTAGCCCAATTTTATCTTCTTCTTCTTCTTCTTCTTCTTCTTCTTATTATTATTATTATTATTATCCATATATGGGCATACACTCTTTGGGTAAAGAAAAGGTAAAAGCTAGAAACCTTAAAGATTCTTTGTTTATCCCTCTACACCTTTATAAGAATTGAAAAATGTTTAAAAATTTGATTGTTCAAAGATAAAAATGATTTTTTTTTTTTTACAAAAAAAAAATAGGACAAAGGTTATATCTTAAAGGAATATATTATATCGTCCTCCCTTTTATATTGTTTATTTTTTTAACTTTTCATCATTAATGAGACAACAGAGAAGAAGTGAATTATATCTCAGATTATTTATAGAGATAAACAGACTAATTGTATATAATTCTATATAAAAGGTACAAGATGTGATGTGAAAGCGCCACATCCTCACGTTCCCAGACGTGTGGCAGGAAAAAAGCCTGTGAGGAATAATTCTACTGTTATTATAAAATGATGGGTATCGTCTGAGATAGTATTTGAGATAGTATTTGAGATAATATTTGAGATAATGCTCAGTCTCGAATGTGATTGGAGCACATGACCGCACCGCAGTGAAGGGGCTGGGCGAGAGAGAGAGAGAGAGAGAGAGAAGGAGAGAGAGAGAGAGACTGATGGTGGATTTGATGAAGACGGCATCTCTGCTCGGGTGAAGCCGGTAATTGCTGTATTTCTGTAGGATTTGTGGGTGAGATTGACGCGTGGCCGGTGATTTGCCCTGTGCGCAGAGAGACGCGATGCGCTGCGCCCCGGGAGCCGCCACCCTGCCGCATCCTCTCTAGCGCTCCGGCTCCTCGCTTTGTCGGCGTCTCTTATTTCACTCGAGGGGTCGAGGGAGGAAAACCAAAATGTCTCTAAAATCCAAGCAGTGCGAGTCGGTGAAGGTGGTGGTGCGCTGTCGCCCGCTGAACCGCAAAGAAGAGGCGTCCGGTTATGACAGCATCGTGGATATGGACGTTAAAGTGGGCCAGGTGGCGCTGCGGAATCCCCGAGCGGCTCCCGGAGAACCGGACAAGACGTTCACCTTCGACGCCGTGTACGACGGAGGATCCAAGCAGAGCGACCTCTATGATGAGAGCGTGCGGCCGCTCGTGGACTCGGTGCTCCGCGGGTTTAACGGGACGGTGCTCGCGTACGGCCAGACGGGCACCGGGAAGACCTACACGATGCAGGGGGAGTGGACGGAGGCCGAGCGGCGCGGCATCATGCCCAGCTCCTTCGAGCACATCTTCACGCACATCTCCCGCTCTCAGAACCAGCAGTACCTGGTGAGAGCGTCATACCTCGAGATCTACCAGGAGGAGATCCGAGACCTTCTGACCACCGATCACAGCAAGCGCCTTGAGCTGAAGGAGAGCCCCGAGTCGGGTGTGTACGTCCGAGACCTTTCGTCCTTCGTGGCTAAGAACGTCAAGGAGATGGAGCACGTGCTGAATGCAGGTAACCGCACGCGGTCTGTAGGTGCAACGGACATGAACGAGCACAGCTCTCGGTCTCACGCCATCTTTAGCGTCACTGTGGAGTGCAGTCGGCCTGGTCCGGATGGCCGCAACCACATCCGGGTGGGCAAGCTGAACCTCGTGGACCTGGCTGGGAGCGAGCGCCAGAGCAAGACGGGCGCACGTGGTGAGCGACTCAAGGAGGCCACAAAAATCAACCTGTCGCTGTCTGCACTGGGCAACGTTGTATCGGCACTGGCTGATGGCCGCGGTGCTCACGTGCCCTACCGTGACTCCAAGCTCACACGCCTGCTCCGGGACTCCCTCGGTGGAAACGCCAAGACCGTAATGGTGGCCACTCTCGGCCCGGCGTCCTTCAACTACGAGGAGACTCTGTCCACTCTGCGCTACGCCAATCGCGCCAAGAACATCAAGAACGTCCCACGTGTCAATGAGGATCCCAAGGACGCGCTGCTCCGGGAATTCCAGATGGAGATCGCCCGGCTCAAGGCACAACTCCACCGACGTGGCATGCTGAGCGCCAGGAGGAAGAGGAGGCTCCAAAAAAGCACAGACCACGAGGTGAATGAGGATGATGATGATGAAGAGAAGGAAGAGGATGAAGAGGAAGGTGAAGACGATGATGATGAGGAGAATTTGGAGAAGGAGGCACAGGAGTTCATGAAGGAGCAGCAGGAGAAGCTGGAGCAAGAAAAAGAGGCCATCATGGACGATAGGTCGCTGGTGGCTGAGGAGAAACAGAAGCTCCTGGAAGAGAAGGAGAGGATGATGGGAGATCTGAAGAAGGAGCAGGAGGCCACTGCGCTCCTCACCGCCAAGTTCAAGGTGTGTGCATGTGTGTGTGTGTGCAGTTTCTTTGAGAATATGTATGGCATATTTATATGTATGTTTGTGTCCAGGTTCAGGTGTGTTTAAATGGAAGAAGTTCAACACTGTTGCTAAGCAACTGCCAAATATGGACACCAAGCATAAGCTAGCTCAAAAATACGTTTGTGCGATTTAGCTAGCTAGCACTTGGGAGGTCTCTAAGAATCATCTGAAACATATACATGTTCCTCAAAGGTGTTACTAAATTACTAAAAAAAAAAAACAAGAACAACTTAAATTATACTGTAATTACACTCATTATCAATCGCTAACCGACTTTGGGATGTGTTGTAAATCAAGAACTTGGTTCTATCGTAGCATGTCAAGTTCGAACTGTGGCAAAAAATCTCGAAAACACGGTGAAAACATCTGAACACCTCAGTAGATCCTGGTACTTCATGGAGGCGGTACATAAGTTAGATTGATTAGATTTATTAATTAGATTAATTAGGGCTTGTAGGCAGAATTTTGCACTTCCTTGTGAAGAAAATGTGCGTCCAAGTGTCCTCAACAAGCACCTTACTAATGTTTACATGAAGCTTACACCATATAATTTAAGAGTCGATATGAAGATTAACATAGCAAAATGCTTAAACCCGAGAGAAAGAGAAAGAGAGAGAGAGATTTTAGCCTTGAAAAATGATGCGTAATCTATAAAAAGCTGATGAAAGTGGGTTATAGTTTAATATAGGACACGCTGTATCAGTATCACTGTATCAGGGTGATATCAGTAACTCCACTTCATCACACCACCTTGTCATTGATTATTTTCCTTTAACAGCACAACACGAAGTGTTTTATTACTGACAGCAAGGTAGTGGATATTAGTAGCTTGGTACAGCAAATAAAAGAACTTAATTAAATCCTTTTATTAAAAAGAACTTAATTAATTAGCGCATTAAGGGTGCATAATATGTAAAAACAATAAATAAATTAGGAATAATTTGTCACTTTTACACACACACACACACACACACACACACGCAAATACAAACAGGAAGTGTGGCCCATATAGTGGCATTACCCTCCTGGTGTAGCCGTTATTTATCGAATCATTACAGGTTTAGCGTTTCCTTGGTGTGGTGTGAGTGTACGCTGTGTGTGAGTGTAAGGTGTGTGTGTGTCTGTGAGTGCGTGTGAGTGTAATTTGTGTGTGTGTGTATGTGGTGTGAGTGTAAAAATGTGTGTGTGTGTAGTGTGAGTGTAAAGGTGTGTGTGTGTGTATGTGGTGTGAGTGTAAAGATGTGTGTGTCTGTGTGTGTGTGGTGTGAGAGATGAAGGGAAAATGGAAGCTTTAATGTCATATGTTCTACACAGCCTTAAAAAGGCAGCCATTTGTGCTGAAGTGGCTGTTCTTGTAAATGGTACTTGCTGTATGTCCTCTCTAATCATGGCAGCTAGTATTCTTTTGGCTGCATGTCCGTGTGTGTGTGTGTGTGTGTTGATGGGGGTAGGGGAAGTAATAAACCGAAGGCCAAGCCATGAGCACATTCTTCCACAAGTTTGTGTTTACAGTTCTCATTGGATGGCATCGGGTTCTGTCTCCCAATCATAATAAACGACTCGTACAGTTTTACTGTCTGCAGTTAGCCAATCAGATTGCGGTTACCGGGCGGAATAATTGTGGTTCACTAAGAGGTCGTTAAGGTATTGATCAGTGCTAAAAGCTGTACATTCTGTGGTATTAGTGTGTAATGCAGGTATACGGAATAAACACAAGGTGTGTGTGTATGTATGTGTGTGTGTCTAATGTTCAAATCCATTTAGTCTTTACACTTCGGACCACACACACCAATGGGCGTGTCTTTGAGTATGACAGAACAGATGGGTGTGTCTTTGCGCAGGAGAGAAAAGATGGGTGTGTCTTTGAGCAGGAGAGAAAAGATGGGTGTGTCTTTGAGCAGGAGAGAAAAGATGGGCGTGTCTGAGCAGGAGAGAAAAGATGGGCGTGTCTTTGAGCAGGAGAGAAAAGATGGGCGTGTCCTTGAGCAAGACAGAAAAAGATGGGCGTGTCTTTGCGCAGGAGAGAAAAGATGGACGTGTCTTTGCGCAGGAGAGAAAAGATGGACGTGTCTTTGAGCAGGAGAGAAAAGATGGGCGTGTCTTTGAGCAGGAGAGAAAAGATGGGCGTGTCTTTGAGCAGGACAGAACAGATTGACAGTAATAGACTGTCGCCAAATAAATGTCTTTTTCAGGGTGATCATTAGCGGTGCGTCCTCATCTCGTACAATTTACTGTTGTATACGCTACACTAGCATTTTGCTCTAAAGGGTGGATCTTGGGCTGGAGGAGGCTCGTTGCCTATGGTCAGGAGATGCGATGCTCCCAGATGATGTTAAGTAGTGTGTGAATTTTTACCTAAATTACTTGCCTTTTTTAAGAAAAGAAAGGAAAGTAGCGTATTTGAGCAAGCTTTCCTTGCTGATGTTAGCTTCGACTGATGCATACACTCCAGAGCTGTAGCTAGGGGAAGGGATTTCAGGTTTGAACGGCCCGAAATATTTTCCAGTTCCAAATGCCTAAGTTAACATTGGTGGTGCTTGGCTTGCTGGGAAAACCCACAGGGGATAAAGCAATCACTTGGTTTACAAACATAAGGCTGAAGTGAGGAATATTCAGGGTGAGGGGAGAGAGAGAGAGAGATGCAGGGAGGAAGGGGAAGGGAGCAAAAGACGGGAGCAGGGAGAGCAGAGATGTTATCATAATGCTCTATAAATATCCAGCATGCCGGACGCCTGGCACTCGTTTCCTGACAGGTGATGACTCATCGCTGCCTTGTCCTGACAGAAACGCTCTCGACCAATCACAGCACAGATCACAAAACAAAACAGGAAACTCATCAGCAGGACACTGGTGAGGAAAAGGAGACTGATATGCTGCAGCTTAAAATGCCATAATGTGTTTTAAAGACGCACACACACACACACACACGCACACGCACATTGTTATCACGCTTCCTGTCTCCCCTTTTCCTTAATTATACTTCACAACAATCTGTGTGTGTGTGTATGTGTGTGTGTGTATGTGTCTATCTTTGTCTTCATCATCTCTCCACTGTCCCAGCATGCATCACTGCTCTCTTGAAATATTGATGAGTCAGCGTCTGCTCTTCCCGTCCAATGAGCTCCCGGTTCATACGCATACACAATGAGCACGTCTCATCCCCAGTCACAGTTGCTATGGCAACGTGCACAAAGGGGGGCTGGATTTAAAGGTCCTACTGAATAATGCCTCAGTGCACAGTCACACATTCGTCTGTGTGTGTGTGTGTGTGTGTGTGTGTGTGTATAGAGAGAGAAAGAGAGAAAGAGAGAGGCTCAGCTGGTGTAAACCCCTCAGGCATACATTCTATTTTAAACGCTGGCATTTTATTTTCTCCTCTCACTGTCTCTTGCTCTTTTTTTCTTTCGCATTAGCTATTACTTCCTGGTATCGCTGACAAGATCTGAAAAAATATACAGATAAGAAATCACAAACGTAACAAATACATTTGACAAAATGACAACAATGACACAAGACACACATACAAATATAAGTTTTATGTTAATATTAGTGTTATATCATGTTATATCAAAGTAGTTAAATATGTAATTGTTCATGTGTTTAGTATCCATTTGCGTTCTTGGTTCTGGACTAGATCTACGACGCTAATGTTGCTAACAAGCAATGGAAGCTTATAGCCTTTGGTTTAGCATCATGCCTAATAATCTCAGCATAAACCCAACAGACACCATATATAAATCACATTTATACCACAGCGCTGTTGTATTCTGGATTCTGATTGGTCAGAAAGTGTTGATTAATTTTCCACAACAGCAGCTCTGACAGTAGCGCAGGTTAATATTAATGTGCATGTTCTGATACGTAATCGTTTCCATAGTAACACATCATTCACCCACTAATAATAAATGGATTTTTAAAAAAAAAAATGTATTCACTGATATGAAGTTTTAAAGTCTGTAAGGAGTCTCCAGTGTCAGAGGTAAAGGTGTAACTAAGTTTTTTGACATCATCAGGAGTTTACACTTTGCGGTTTCTAGGTAACATGACAAGCTGCGTTTTTTTTTTGTTTTTTTTTTGTCTTTTTGTTTCCAAGAGAGGCTGGTGAGGGAACGACTTTTTACAGCTGCTATAATGTAAGTGAGGTACTAACTTGTCTCGCGATTGTTCCACAACATTAAATGTAACTGTTAACGGATAAAAGTGCCGTTCTTTAAGAATTGGAAAATTGTAATTTGTTGGTGATGATGTTAATGATGTAAGAGTGGCAAATTGCTATGATGTAAGAGGAATAATACACTACTGTCACTGGAGAATAATCAACTTGAAGGTGGTAACAGTAACACTGCTTCATCACACCACCTCATCACTGATTATTTTCCCGTAACAGCATGCGCCCAAGTGTTTTATTCCTTACATAAACCCTACAGATGACCTGTATTAACCTCAGCAGGTGGATGAAGTGAGCAGGATGTTTGCCTGTATGTCTGTCCTTGCTCACGTCTCTGTCATCATAATGATCTAATTACCGCTGACTCAATACGTGTGTGTGTGTGTGTGTGTGTGTGTGCTGGGGAAGTGGCAGTTGATCTGAGTTAGCTATAGATCAATTCTCTCTCTCTCTCTCTCTCTCTCTCTAATGTATATAACAGGGTGTGGCTGATGGGAATCTGTGTGATCTTTGTGTGTGTGAGAGAAAATATTTTTCCTTATCTATATATACACATATATATCCCATAGCCCTAACCCAGCACAGTCTCTCTCTCTCTGCTTTGTTAGGATTTTAAGTCAGTCGCACACACGCACACACACACACACACACACACACACACACACAGGGCGACACTCTCATCCCTAGTTTTTCTGCTGGCTACAGAAATATAACAGCTCCAAATATATCACAGAGAGTTATTGTGTGTGAGTGCTGGCACTATGTATAAACGTTTTGTGTGTGTGTGTGTGTGTGTCTCTGTGTGTGTTAGCTAGCGAGATGAATAATTGCTTTATTGTTGCTGGGAAAAATGTGCAACCAGAACAGTGATTTCTTTCATCTTTGCATCTCGTGTGTGTGTGTGTGTGTGTGTGTGTGTGCATGTTGATCAGATACTGGCATGGATCATGAAAGCATGGGTAATTCTGAAGCGTGGGACAAACAGGAAGTGACTCCTTGATGTGGTCCTGTGCCAATTCTTAGACGTGGGATAGGGAAATCTGTGTGTGTGTGTGTGTGTGTGTGTGTGTGTGTGTGAGATACATAGTCCAGTAACTATACAATACTTCAGATTGGTACCAATAGTCCTCAGGGGCGGGACTAACACCACGTTTTTTTTGCAGATTGGTTATGTGCTCCCTATTCTATATAGGCTACACTAACCTCTGAAATCAGTGTGTGTGTATATGTGTGTGTGTGTGTGTGTGTGTGAAGTAAAATTGTAAAATACTTGTCTGCCCTGGCCTTGATGTTGCCCCGCCTCCTTGGTTGCTAGGCAATGGAGAGTAAGCTTCTGGTTGGCGGAAAGAACATCATTGATCACACCAATGAACAACAGAAGATACTGGAACAGAAACGGCAAGAGATTGCAGAACAGGTATAACAAACACACACACATACACACACACACACACAAAAGTAAACATAATGTCTGAAAAATATAATCTGAGGACAACAGTCGCTCGCACTGGCAAAACCAGGGAGAAAAATCACATGCATTGCTGACCTTCCTTATACTTCATGAGTGTGTGTGTGTGTGTGTGTGTGTGTGTGTGTGTGTGTAGACGCGTAAAGAGCGAGAGATGCAGCAGCAGATGTTAATTCAGGACGAGGAGACGCTGGAGCTGAGAGAAACGTTCACGTCTCTGCAACAGGAAGTGGAGGCAAAAACCAAAAAACTCAAAAAGGTGAGACTAATACACGTCACAAGTGCCCTATCACAAGTGCCCTATCACAATTGCCCACTGAAAAGTGCCCTATTACAAGTACCCTTTGATAAGTGCCCTACAACTAGTGCCCTATGATAACTGCCTTATCACAAGTGCCCTATGACAAGTGCCCTAAGTCAATACATTGTCACCCCTATGCTACATACACACACACACACACACACACAGAGACTTTTACTTTGTGTTTCCTAACTTGTCTGTTCCCTCTCTGCTCCCTTTTAAATCCTGACCCCTGAACTTTGACCCCTGGACCACACCCTTGACCCCTGAGGATGCATTTTCTTCCCTTTTATCAGTACAAAAAGGTTTGTCCGTTTTTAAACTTCCTCAGTCTGAGACTGCACCGTCCTACGCTGATGCTAATGCTAGCTCCAACGCTAATGCTAACCTCCTATTGCTCACCTCTTTTCTTAGACCATATCAACACAGTACAGTTAGCTGAGTGGAGTTAGCATGAAATCCAATGCTAATCTGCTAATCTGCAGTACAGTTTCCTCCTAATGTACATCATAATCTGTCATAGAAAATAAACGAGGCGTTTTCCTTCAGTTCTCTGACAAAATGGCTGCCGTGCGTGTCACACATCTCGGACTAGCTAACTGAAAAGAGCAATCGTTAGCATGGACTCATTGTTGCTTTACTGCTTCTGGCTTGTCTGAAATGTTTTAGTTAAAAGTTGAAGAAATGTTATTCTGCTTTACTTTTTTTTTTGGATATAATGGATGGGGAAAGAAAAATTATCCTTATTACCTCTGAATCACTTCGAAGAATCTTTCTAGAGAGCGTTCCCCATGAAAATACACCATTAACTGCCTCTCTAAACTCCACCCCCTCCTTCTACCCCCAAGCCCTGCACTACCTGCCTGACCTTTGCCCTCTAACCCCATCACCAGGCCCATAATGACTTCTCACCTCTGACCTCCTAACCGCTGCAGCGTGAATACAGTGCTCTGATTGGCTGCTCAGGGGATGACCTCTTCTCTCCACGCTGTAACACTGATCAGATCTGTGACTCACTGCATGAAGCTGAAAAAGGATGAATGGATGGATAGATACTGTATATGAAAGTTTAGATAGTATGATGGATGCAAAAATTGATGGGTTGAGGGATGGATGGAATAATGGATGAATAGATAGATGCATGGATGGATTAAAGGATAGATGGATGGATGGATAGATAAATGAAATATAGATAGGGTTAAAGGGATGAAGTTTTTTTTAAATTGTATGTTAGATAGATGGGATAGGATGGATAGACTAAAGGGTGGATGAAAGGATGAAAGGATGACTGGTTGGATGAAATTCAGATGGTGTTGATGGGATGGGTTTCATTTAATTTATAGGTTTAGAAAAACAGTATGATGAATGGAACAGTGGGGATGGATGGATCAGGGGATGGATGGATGGATTGATGAAAGGATGCAGGGATGGATGGATGGATGGATAGATGGATTGATGAAAGGATGCAGGGATGGATGGATGGATGGGTGAACTGGTTAAGGGATGGAGTAAAGAATAGATAGATTAATGGATGGATAGATGGGTTAAGATGGGTTAAGGAATTAATGGGTTAAGGGATGGATGGATGGACAGATGGACGGATGAATACAGATGGGCTGAATGGGATTGGTTTCGTATAAACTGTATATTTGTAGGTTTATATACTATATAGTACGATGGATGGACAGATGGATCAATGTATTGAATAAAGGATGGATAGATAGATAGATTGATCAGATGATGGATGGATTTAAGGATGGATGGAGAACGCTTCCCTCATAAAATACAGATAAATGCAATATCTCTGGAAAGATCAGAAGGGAAAGATGGATACCTGAATGGATGGAAGGATGGATGGAAGGATGGATGTGGGAAAGATTGGATGGGTTATGGAATGTATTCACAGGTATTTGACGGTTTGTACTGATGGATGAATAAACAGATAGATGGATAGAAGAATGGATGAATGTGTGGTGAATGTTGGAGGGAGGAACGTAATGAATGGATGAAGGGAAGGTGAGGGTTTGAGAATGGAAGGGACCAGCTGGGGGTAGATTATGGGATGTGGTTGCCTGGGAGACCATCTGTGATTGGCCCACTTCTGCATAATTGAATGTTCCAATCTTGTTGCTGTGGGCAACAGAGTGGCAGATTGGACATCAGGATCTTCTGTCATCTCACTGTCGTCTCTCTCTCTCTCTCTCTCTCTCTCTCTCTCTCTTTCTCTCTCTCCTTAACTATGTCTCTCTCTCCTTCTCTCTATCTCTCTCTCTCTCTCTCTCTCTCTCTGTTTAAAGCTGTACGCTAAGCTGCAGTCGGTGAAAGCCGAGATTCAGGATGTGAACGATGAACACGTCAGAACCAGACAGGAACTAGAGCAGACGCAGAATGAGCTCACAAGAGAGCTCAAGTTCAAGTGAGTGTGCACACACACACACACACACACACACACACACACACACACACACACTCACAGATCACAAACACACACACACACACACAAAGATACACAAAAACACACACACGCCAGTATGTAAACTATTACAGTATGTACTGACCCACAAATAGTGTGTCTCTGATCTTTATCTATTTGTGTGTTTGTGTATCTGTATGTGTTTGTGTATCTCTGTGTGTGTGTGTGTGTGTGTGTGTGCAGGTACCTCATAATCGAGAACTTCATCCCTCCGGAGGAGAAGAACAAGATCATGAACCGTCTTGTGTTTGATGTCGACGAAGACCAGTGGAAATTCCAACCTCTCGTTCCTGCTGAGAAGTGAGTGACCTTTGATCTTTGCCCTGGGGGCGACCTTGACATTTGTGTGACCTCAATTTCTTCGTGGATGCGTGTGCATGGATCCATGTGACGTGTGAGCACGGGTTCATACACATGTGAGTGTGTGTGTGTGTGTTAAAGCCACATGTTCTGCTTTCTAGGAAGGCAAAATAATAGGAAAAAAAAAAACAGGGTTCATCTGGGTCATACAGTGTGTGTGTGTGTGTGTGTGTGTGTGTTTATTGAAAACAAGTTAGTGAAAAAGTCACACAATGTTCCTCTAGCCATGTTTTGTGTTTGGTTATAGAGTGACAAGGCAAATGTAGCTAACGAGTAATGGAGGCTCATGGCTACCAGTTTAGCATCAGGCATGTCTCAAATTGTCACACACTCTCCTCAAAGACCTCACAAGGTCTCACTGTTCTTCACACAGACAGTTGAGAGAACAGAAGGGCATTCAGGAGGAAAATGCACGCTTTTACTCATTTACACACACACACACACACACACACACACTAATGCTGTCGCTAGAATTTGTGTGTTGCTTTTGTCCAGGCAATGATCCTTCTCTTTCCCTCTCTCTCTCTCTCTCTCTCTCTCTCCCAGTAAGTTTACTCAGATGAAGAGGAGACCCGCCTCCGCCGTGGGCTACAAGCGGCCCATCAGCCAATATGCCAGGGTTGCCATAGCGATGGGAGCCAATTCCAGATACAGGGTACGGTTATAGAAATGAGAAGAGAAAATAGAAGAGTAAAAAAAAAAGGTGCTAAGGTGCTAAGTATACATCTGTATATCTTGCCTTTTTCTTCTTTATACTATTTTAATGTTTTATGTCAGTGGTAATAGACCTGTTTTTTTTTTTTTGTTTTTTTTTAACTCCAGGCTGAAAACATCATGCTTCTGGAGCTGGATATGACTCCGCCCACTCTGTTTCAAATGGACTTCCCAAGGGCGGGGTCAGAGACGGAGCCAAGCCGAGACGTGCAACTGGACAACGCGTCGTACAGGGAGAAAGTAGCGGCCAGTCGGGTCAGGAAATCTCAGTCCTGGTCAGTGTGACATTCTTTCAGCTACCAGTTTAGCATCATGAGCAAGTTTTGGGTTGTTTGAGCCCATTTTCTCCTCAGCATTATAGGGCAGCATAACGCACATAGAGGAAAGTGCTATCAGCCCTCTTCCGCATACGTGAGCTCACAGACGCCCACAATTTCCTAGTGTCACTGTGATTGACAGGAGAGAGAGAGTATTCCCCTCCCACCCAGAGAGCATGGCCAGTTTTGCTCCATAGGACTCTCATCTGGGATTCAAACTTTTCGAATTGTGTCCTTGGTTAAAAATGGGTCAGTTTGTTTTGTAGAACGAAACATCTGTCACTGATGCAGATTCTTACAGGGAATCTCAGAGTTCTCAGCAGATCTTGAAGTTTAATTGGTGCCAGACTGGAGGCTATAAACCTCTTGGTATTGTTAGCAATATTAGCAACAATGCTTTAGTGCCAAATTATAGAAGGTAATTTGGGACAAAGAACATGGCTATTTGAGTACATTTTGGGTAAGAAGGAGAAGTTGGTATCTTTCTTTTTTTAAAATTTTTTTTTTGCCAGAACACATCTCAATGGGTTAAAGTTTTTCCTGTGTGAAGAACACATGTTAATTCATAACGCATAATTTGAAAATTTGGATTAACTGCATTATTGTTATTAAGGTCTGACGTTAAAGCAGTAATCTGGGATTAGGAAGATTTGGTATTAGGCATTGTTAAGTGTTTGACCAAGCCTCGTTATCACTTATCACCCGTTATCTCTTATTAAGATGTTTGTGAACCTATACTACTCACCTGTCTCGTGTTAATGACATCACTTCCTGTCTTATGTGCGCAGGTGCCAGGCTGCATGGCCCATGTCTTCCTCGAGCTCGGCGCTCTCCCTGTCATCCTCAGGGTCCAACGGCCTGGCACACCATGTCAGCGCCGCCATGGCAACCGCCCACCAATAAGATGCCAAGGAGCACATCTTTGTCCCTTCTTTAATCCACCAATGAGGGATGAGTCGCTCGTCCCACCTCCTTTTTGCAGCATTAAAATGGTGGCCTTGTTCAAGACGCTTAGACAGAGAAAGACATGCTGTAGAGAGGATGAATTATAGCACGAACTTGCATCCTTCCTTTATTTTCATCTTTCCTTAAAATCCGATCTCTCAATTTCAGCCATGACCAAATGAGTTCTGGTTAATATAGATTCAGTTTTGCATTCACATCCATTAATTAGAAACTGTTTCCAACGTGAAATCTGTTAAAACATCAGTTTTCGTTGCCTTTTTAAACTTGAACAAGTTTCAATATGCTTACTACTGAAAAAAAAAAAGGTCCTATAAATGGTCTTCAGCTGGAAAATAACGCCTGGGAAATAATTCTAAAGCCATCCTGGTCGTCTACTGAAGAGGAAATTAGAGGAACGCCACTTCCTGTGCGATCTACTGTATAGAAAAGAGCCGGAAAAGACAGACAGATGGATGAAGACGAGTGCAGACGTCTTTCTCTCGTTCTCCGAGCTCTGCTTGCATGTCGTATTGTTTGTGTGTATCGATGTTTGTAATTCTGATCAGGGTTTATGGAACGGGGTCTGGATTCCATTGGCCGGATCAAAACGGCTAATAATGTGGGTGTGGTCTATGTGCAGAATTAGAAATGGTAGAATCGACACTGTTGTGTGGTCGTTTTGGCTGGTACCAAAAACAAAACTGGTTTTGTCGTAATATCACACATATACAATATTGGTGACGGGTGGTCGAAAAGTTGTGTGTTCATCTGGTTCTGTCGCTTACGATGAGAAAAGTTCTCCTAGCAAGCATTCATTCGATTTGCATTTTTACATCCCAGTTAGCACAGCCAGTTAAATTATTTTAGACTGCTAATTACAAAAGATTTTGCATGAGCTAAGTTTCCAGTAATGAGCATAATGCGAGAGATAAAATGACCTCAGCGATTTCATCTTAACGATTAAAAAGGCTTAGATAAAAAGGTTTACGTAAAGTTGACATAAAGTATACTTAAGGTTTACGTAAGTTTTATGTATGCTTTATGCAAGGTTCCTGTAAGGGTTATGTAAGGATTGTAGAAGGTTTACGCAAGATTTACGTACAGTTCACGTTAGTTTATGTAAGATTTACGTAAGGTTTAGGTGAGGTTTAAGTCAGGTTTACCTAAGGTTTACGTAAAGTTTACAACAGGTTTACACAAACTTTATGGTTTATGGTTAAGGTTTTTGTTTGGCTTGTGTAACTTTTATGAAAATTGCTTAATGTTTACGGAAAGTTTACATAAGCTTTAGGTAAGTTTTATGTAAGGTTATGTAAGAATTATGTAATCTTTACCTAAGGTTTACTTAAGATTTACGCATGCTTTACGTGAGGTTTATGTAAGGTTTAAGTAAGCTCTATGTCAGGTTTTCGTAAGCTTTATCTAAGGCTTGTGTAAGGTTTCTGAAAATTACTTAAGGTTTACGTAAGGTTTACATAAAGTTTATCTAAGGCTTATGTACGATTTGCGTAGAGTTTACGTAAGCTTTATATAAGGTTATTATAAAGCTTATGTAAGGTTTGCGTAAGGTTTACACAAGGGTATGTAATGTTTATGCAAAGTTTCCGCAAGGATTATTTAAGGTTTTTACATAGTTTTTTTTTTTTTTTTACGTAAGGTTTTACATAATGATGTCATTTCCTGCAAAAAATATTCTCACATGAGGTTTGCAAAGTAAGAAAATGTGCATTCGATAAAATTCCACCAAGAATTTCATATATATCGCAAATTGTGTCCATATTTTTTTTTTTTGTTCGACTTTTCTAACTCTAACTTTTCCATTGCAAACATTCTTTTGGGATAAAAAAAGGTTAAATGTTTTTTTTGGTTTTGTCCCTCGGTTGGAACCTTTCCAAAGATCCCTTAAGGAACCCATAAATGACCTCGTGGTTAGAGATCAGGCTGCATGGTTTGGAGTGTTTGAATGGTCGGCATGAAGGCAATAAAACATTTAGAGATTGTTTATCAGGTTCATCTGGATTCAGAACACATGAAGGTTATGGGACTCTGTTGGTTTAAATATCCCATATTTGAAAAATGTGTCTTTCCACCATTTTTAATTCCATTTTGCAGGTTTGCATACACTTTTAAATTACTGTTCATATATGATATATGGAGAAGAGTGCAAGAGACTAAAGCCAAGTACACACATACTCATATACACGCACACATACATAATTAGTTCTCACACTGGACTTTGCTTGGACACACCTAACCTAAAGCGTCCACGCCCACCTACCTGACTCTAACTGTATAGATGAATAAGGACTGAATATTTGCGTGTGTTCGAATCGTGACTGTACGATAAAACTACTAAATAAAAACGAGAAACCCTGTCCGCTGACCTGGTTTTGTCGATCTTGTATTTCTAACGTTTTAGTGGTGGTTTTAACACTACCCTTGTGGCCACTTGCAGCACAAAGGTAGTGATGAGACGATGTTTCAACAGCACAACACCAGACCGTAACAAGAATAAGAAAAAAGAGAGAGTAATGCTGGTTTGCTCGCTAGCTGCGGCGCAAACTAGCTGGTTTGCTAACCAGTGAGCTCGCTAGCTAGCATGCAGCTGGCTTGCTAGGATTTATCAGCTCCCATGTGCATTTGTACAAGGGTTGGGTACATTAAACAATTTCAATGCAAATTAAATGCTATACTTTTGAAATATTCATTATTTTAATTCCTTATTTATACAGCAAACTTTAAGTCAAAGTGCTGCACAACAGAATCAAATACATTCTGCAGTTGTCCATCTTGGGACTCCCTGAAATGTTTTATGTTTAATTCTTACCCCAGAGTGTTTTCCTGGAATGAGAAACGTGCCACTACAATCTGAATTTATTCAGACTCAAATCTGAGCTGTATCTGAAGTTGTGAATTTGTACTTTTTTTTTTAGTTGAATTACGTCAAATTAAAATCATATTCCATGGCTTGAATTTGTGTGCAAGGTTTCTAATTCAATTATAATACTATTATATTTATAACATAATATTATAAAAGGTGTAGAAATATAAATTCAGTTCATGGTGGCGCGATCCATTTTCAAATTCGGATTCACATGTTTAAAACACTACATCGTTCACTCAGAACACTGCTCATTGCCCGAAATGATGGAGATCGAATCTCTGAATAGAGTGTGTTGAAAATTTGACAACAAGACTTCGTTTACTAATACAAATAAAGGCAGATCTGTACTTTTCAAATTCAGATTGTATTAGCACATTTTTCATTAAATCCTTTTGACCCTTTGATCACTATCATAATGGGAGTGAAATATATTAAAAAAAGAAAAATTCTTGAATTTTAAATAATACTCTGTGGAATTGAACTCCAGGAAAGGCCCCCAGTAATGGACCTTAACGCCAACATTCCTGCCGCTAGAATTACGCTTACTGTAAAGCGTGCAATACATTTTAACCTTCTTATCCATTAGTAAACATAAAGGGAGCCGAGGAAGGAGAACATTAAAGTGGATTGTAACACCAGCATCCCTGCTGCTCTCATGTATACAGACCCATTGTTTATTTCTGGACTGGTTCCCAAGAGAACGTGTGTTAACGGTTTTAGCCTGTGGCTATAGAAATGAACACGGAGCATGTCATAAAGCAGATTCTGATCCCTAATGCTGTATAAATCAAAATGGCTTGAAGGAAAACAGCCTGAAAACAAATGCTTTTGCATTCTTTGCTTTTTTTTTTTTTTTTACCACAGAAGTAAAAAATGATTCTTCTTTCAGGAATATCATTTCACTATGACCACATTTACTGAAGTCCGCCATATTTGTTTAAAGAACATAAAGTATGGAGACAAAACTTGAAAAATCTTGGGGGGGAAAAAAATGCATCACTTGTCATTAGTGGCATGCAGAAGATGTTACACACTGAAAAGCAGCATCATTGCATTGCTCTGACATGGCTTGATCTCTTCAGTGAAAAACAATCAGCAGAAGATTACTTTTTTTTTTTTAGAAATGAAACAAGCTTTAGAAGTGAATGTACAGTAATTCCCTGCTGTATTGCATTTCACTTTCATCACTGCGCTGCAGTCGTGTCACACTGAAATGCAGTCAAGTATTCTTAAAATAAAACATTCTCCTGCTGATCAAGCTACATAAAAGGAATTCAGTGAAGGTGTTGCTTTTCAGTGTGGAACGTTTTCTGCTTGTCACTTGTCAGTTTTTCACTGATGTGATTGCATTTGCATCTTCCTACCTGGTGAGCTGTCCTTTTATATCACTTCCTCTGACTTTTTAAGCTAGTCTGGGCATCAGTGACTTTGTGTGAGACACGCTGTAAGACGAGCTTTTTGTTTGTGGAGCTGAATCAGGTATCTGGAGGGAGTGGTTAATAATTAACAAACACACAAACACACGCTGTATCTTGCATTACGGTTAATTGACAGGGGCATGAAGGACATGTTCTCTTTAACCTCGGCACAGGGTCATTTCCTTTTCACTGAAGGAGCTCGCTGAGAGGAACGCAGTGTCATCGGAACCCTGATCGCTCTACACTGATGATCTTCACTCAGTGATAAAGAAGCAGCTCATGTTGCTGTAACACTGTAAACATGATGAATGACATGCTCAGTGTAAGAGTGATGGGACAGGAGCGTGTTAACTGAAATAACGTGTGAGTTTCGTTCTCTAAAGCACCGACAGATGGTCAGCTGCATGTGTGGCACTGGTTCTGTTATTCCAAAGCCATATGAACTGTGCTTGGTCCTGTGTTCTCTGAGCTTAATGCTCTCAGAGCCCAGGTTTTTAGAATCCTGTTTTTTCTCATGATCCTAAGTTCTGACATTCCTATATTCTTGGAGACCTACATTCTCAGTTTCATATGTTCTCAACACACATTTTCCCAAGGCACTATGTACCCAAAGCTCTCAGGCTTCAGTGTTCCCAAGATCCTTTATTTCCAGAGCCCAATGCTCTTAGGGCCCAAGTCCTATATTCTCAGGGTCCAACCATCTCAGAGCCCTATGTTCCTGGTTCCTCGTGTTCCCATAGCCCTACATTCTCAGAGCCTGATGTTCCTAGTTCCTTGTATTTCCAGGGTGTTTGTTCTCAGAGCCCTTTGTTCCTAGATCCCAGTGTTCCCAGAGTCCTATGTTCCTGGTTCCCAATATTCCCAGAGCCCTATGTTCCCAGTGCCCAATGTATTCAGACTCCTATTTTCTAAGGCTCCTATATTCTTGGATCCCATTGGATTCCATTTTGGATTCCTATGTTCTCAGGTCTCAAGATTTCAGGCACCTATTTTCCACAGGCTCTATGATCTTAGACCCCTATTTGTTTCAGGGTTCTATGTTCTCAGGACATTTGAAGTCATCCACACATTACACATTAAACCAACTATGACACTTGGAACCTTAAATATACTTAACCTAAGTACCCTTTATGTATAATATTGCAAGACTCTATCACTGAGGGAACAGTGCTCTGGAAACATAGAACCCTGGAAACACAGAGCCCTGGGAATATCTATATGCCTCTCAGAGATTATTGATTTAAAAAAAAAAAAAAAACAGTCTTCTCTTACACTAATTGGTTTCCAGGACAAAAATGTCGCACATCTCACTGAATTGGCTAGCACTGAAGAGCTGTAGCTCTCAACACCAACTGAGCACCAACTGGTGCAAACAAGAACATGGTGTGTGAGGAAAAAAGTGGTTGCATCTCAAAACTTTGTTTTGGGGAAAAAAAAACATGACTCAGCATCGCAGTGGTGTCATGTGTTCGTGCCTTGAGGCGTGACATGGAGACAGAAAGTCAGAAATTCAGATGGAGAGAGATGATATGTGCAGACTGAAAACCTGACAGCAACACAGCAAGAAGAATCCACTAATGTGTGTATTATGTGTATTATCCTGTTTCTGGTTACTAGTTTCAGGGCAGTGGGTTGAGTTTCCTCCAGAGTCATTATGGTGTGAGAGAGAGAGAGAGAGAGAGAGAGAGAGAGAGAGAGAGTAATGGAAAAGAAGATAGAGCCAGAAAGGCTGAGAAAATAAGAGTGAAACATATATGGGGTATAGAAAATGAGCTAGAGAGAGAGGGGGAGGGAAGGAGAGACGGAGAAAGAGAGAGTAATGAAAAATGAGAGTGGAAATGGAGAAGGTAGCAGATATAAAGGGATGAAGAGATGCTGGGCTGGTGGTGTTTTCCACTCATTTGTCAGACACGAACCTATCACTCTAAATGAACAACATTATTTAGGCTACTGTAAGTTAAATACGGTCAGTTTAATAATGATTTAGGCAAAATGCAGGATTGTGGAACATTAAGGCTGCAGTTTATACTATTTAAAAAAAAGTTTCTAAACCTTTTACAATATCACTTTAAAGACACATCATAAAAACTGTGATTTGCAATACTGAGAAGGCATTTCAGGTTTCGGTTTAAAAATTTCCAGCCCTGAAATTAGCCCCCCATTCAGAACATTTTCTTCCTTTTTTTTTTTTTTTAGCTCCACTGTTTTTCCTTAAAAAGCAACTCACGAGGAATGGATAGATAGATTCAACAAAGGTGGATAGGGCTAGGTGAGGAAAGGGATTTTATTCCAAGTGCAATTTGTCTTGTAGCCAGCAGAGTGTGTAACTGCTCCTATAAAAGATGCGTGTTGATAGAAATCAGTCTGTTTAACAAAAATGGGACTCTGGGAAATCTGACAGGGTGATACACAAGACATTCTGCAAGTCAATTATCATATTTATTTATTTATTTATTTATTTATTTTTCTGGGCCGAACTGTTTAGCTACAGTTTAGCTACTACTAAAAACTCCTATACTGTGTATTTCAGTTTCTTTTTTAAGGGAGTAAAAAAAAACTTGTACGTAGAATATAATTTCTGCCGCTAAGTTGGAACTGAAGCCTTTTTTTTTTTTTAGCTAGGATACCTAGTATTGTAAATGTTGCTGTTCTTCCACTTCACTCATGTTCAGCTTAGATTTTACATTAAGAATGACATCAACTGTTTTGATCTTCATCGAAGATTAAAAAACAACTACAGAGAGAAAGGAAGCAAGAGAAGGGCACATAGGGAGAAGGAAGAGATGGAGGAAGATATGGTGGTGTTGAGCGGAAAAAAATAAAATAAAGTTGCTGGAATTAGAAGAGTATCAGGAACCAAGACTGGGAATAGGCCCAGAATTCCATCTGTTTCCATGACAACCCCAGCTTCCCCTCCATCCCCCAGGCTACTATTTACTCCACAGCATCAGTGCTTCAATTTCACCTTCAGTTGAAGGTGGTCTGAGATGTGATGCATGTAAAAGCCCTTCCCTCCATCATCGGATCTCATCCTGCTGGATTACAGTCATTATATCATATAAGATGTTTACTAACTGGATTTTTAGTTTGATTCCATCCGTATTTAAGATCTGAACGCTAGGATCATGTGTGCCGTAGCTCTCAAATGTCAAAGCAAACACTACAACAAGATTCATGGTATTTCCTATAGAAGAAAAAGCAACGATTCAGCACTTGGTATTGTATCGATTATTATGCATTGCACTACTGGATTAAAAGCCTCAGAGATTGGAAATGTAACAGAGAATAAGAAGTTCTAATATACCAGTAAAATTGAGTTTATAGTCTAAATGGATTAATATTTGATTAATCCAACTATTTTGCATGAATTGGGCTTTATATTAAGTAGACTTGCTACTTAACGCTGTCTTCTTCTTGAGTTTCCAGAAGAAGCTAACTGAAAAAAGAAAAACACAATACACTAAATAAAAACTAAAAAAAGTAATAGTAGAAGTTCCTTTTCATGCTGTGGCGGTAGAGGGTGAGCATAGGTAAAAGACTAGTCGAGAGGATTATAAAGGCCAATATAAGCATAAAACTAGTGATGTTTAAAAATTATTGATTAGTAAAAAAAATAGAAAAGCTATGATTTAAATGACCAATCACAAATAACATTTATATAAAAAAAAAAACAAACAAAAACAAAATTTCTGAAAAACAGTGGCCATTAAATATTTCAACACCATTTTTCAGATTTTCCCCCCATTTTTCTACCCAATTTGGTCACCTGCTGACTCCCACCCACAAGAAAGCTCTCCCTGATCACATGACAGCTACCAACGGGGGAGAGCGAAATCCTCATGACTCACTTGGAGGAAAGCACTATCTACCCTTTTCCACATACATGAGTTTATAGACACCCCTGATTGGCTAATGTCTCTGTGACTGGCAGTGAAGAAAGAGTAATGCCATTCCCCGTGGTTAAGACATCGATCTTCTGATCAGAAGGTCATGAGTTCAAATCCCAGCACCACCAAACTGGGCCCTTGAGCAAGGCCCTTAACCCTCAATGTAAATGTAAATTTCCCCACGCAGATATCCCGGCCGCAATGGCTGTAGCGTTGTCTGGATTAAAACCTGTCAATCTCTCGATGATGGGGCAGACGCTTTACTGTTGTGCCACTCGGAAGCCCACATCATGTTTTTCTTTTCACAGATAAAACCAAACATATGGACTGTAGGAAATATAAAGGCTCCAATCCGGCACACCACATACAGAATATATATTCTAAATTAAAATCGTTTTATGGACCGTAATTGAGTCGAATGTTTCAGAAAAGGAGCTTTCGGTTCGTCTGTGCATTCAGAGTGTACCAAGAGGGACTAGCTCATTGAGTGTTTTCTTATTTCCTCACTGATTCTCAACTGTGATAAAAATCTAACAGTAAATCATTAAAACACTGCATTTAGACTCGGTTTAGGATGGTCTGTTACAGATATAAAGGAAATGAAGTTATAAGAACTTCTAAGAATTTATTGCCAATGATATATAAAAGCTCTATTGACTGGTATTATAGTTATAGTTCTCTGGAATACAGTATGCATTGTGTGTGTGTGTGTGTGTGTGTGAGTGTAGCTCAGAAACATTTTATTACTAATAAGCATTGCCTTTATAAATGCTGATTCTATGTAACTTTTAGTTGTAAGAGAAATATAGAGAAACTCGTTTCCTCCCTCTTCTGGTGATTGTGTGTTACAGCAGCAGCTATTGATATAATCTATGTAGAGATGGTGCTGGTGTGTGAAGCAGCGTGTAGGAGTTCCAGCTCTTTATTCCAGCAGCACTGGAGCAGTTTGAGGATGAACGACTTGTTCCAGGACACAGCAGCAGCAGGACTCAGCTGTGAATGATGGACATGATGAAGGCAGAAATCTCCGTTCTAATGAACCTTGTGTGAGAGGATGTGTAGGATAGGGACGTGTTGCAGACAGGACTGTTTTTGGTGTGACACAGAGGGGCGTTGATGACGGCAGGGAAGAAAGTTAGTTTGTTGTGTTTTGTGCAGCTGAATGAGCGAAAAAGAGATTTTACAAATAATAATTAAGACAGCCCTCACCCTAACCTTTGATATTATTCATACATCCATATACAGAGTGTGTTAATCATCTTCTGTCAGTTTCTGATCGCAACAGAGCTTTTTGTTTGGTGGACAGTTTCTGAACCCAGCAGTGACACTGGTAGCAGAGATTGCAATAACAGTGATATACTCGTACCAGTATCTCACACACACACACACACACACACACACTACTGTGACAGTGTAACTGCTACGTCCAAATAATACCTGCTCAGCTTTGCTCCTGTGGTCCCTTTCCATCGAGATACAAGCTAAAGGGGGGCCAAAACTTTGTGCAGAGCAACAGATGGATTACAGTCAGTAAAGTGGCTGGTAGGTCATCCTGATAAACATGGCCAGTGTGTGTTTGTGACAATTAAGTGAATCTGAATGGCATACTGAAGACTGAAGTACTTGTACCTTTGTGAAGCCGAAGGTAAATATCCTCCGGAATATCCAGGATTTTTATGCGTGGAACTTTCAATCCCTCTATGTTTTTTTTTCTCTCTTCTTTTTACAGGAGCATTCTTGATCATGTAAACTGTGAGCAGCAGAATGAACATGTAAAGTGACTCATGTGTGGGATTATTAAATATTAGATCTCTTTGGTAAAAAAAAAAAAAAGCAGTAATTTATTTTGCGATTCCTCTCACTGTTTGTGAAACCTGGAATTCTCCACTGAAAGTGTAACTGACCTCTGTCCCCTTCCCTATATCTCACTCTCTCTCAATACACACACACACACACAAGCAGGAAGCCACTCCTCATTTCAGAGAAAAAAGAAACTCAAAGTATCGCTCTCTCTCTCTCTGTCAGCGTGTGAGTGCAGGAAAATGGCCGAGGCCAGTATTTCAGTAGATCAGGATCAGTTCATCTGTCCAGTCTGTCTGGATCTACTGAGGGATCCAGTGACTATCTCCTGTGGTCACAGTTTCTGTAAGGTGTGTATTAATGACTGCTGGGATCAGGAGGATCAGAAGGGCGTCTACAGCTGTCCTCAGTGCAGAGACACTTTCACTCCAAGGCCTGTTCTACGCAGAAACAACATGCTGGCTGAAGTGGTGGAGAAACTGAAGAAGACTGAAGTCCAAGCTGCTTCTCCTGCTCACTGTTACGCTGGACCTGGAGATGTGGAGTGTGATTTCTGCAGCGGGAGAAAACACAAAGCCGTCAAGTCCTGTCTGGTGTGTGTGGCCTCACTTTGTGAAACTCATTTAAAACCTCATCTTGAAATTCCTGCTTTGAAAAAGCACAAGTTAGTGGAAGCCTCTGGAAATCTACAGGAGAAGATCTGCTCTGAGCATGATAAAGTGCTGGAGATCTACTGTCGTACTGACCAAAGCTTCATCTGTTATCTGTGCATGACGGATGAACACAAAAGCCACGACACCGTCTCACTTGCAGTAGAAACAACTGAAAAACAGGTGAAAAATTTGAATCTTTTAAGAGCTTTAATAATAAATTTAAAGACGAGTCCTAATTTTATCAGACCGGCAAGTGAACATTTAACAGCCAACACCCAAAAATGACTCAGTTTTCTAAAACGAGTGAACTTTAACTCTTTAGCTTCCATTAATATTCACCCATGTTGCTCTTACTAATCTAAGTAGCCTTAGATATGTTCAATTAAAGCACACTAAGAACTTTTATGAATTGTGACTACTGTAGACACACATCCACCCTGAAGCTGATTAAATTTCCTATAACAGCACGTCTTGAAATGTTTTATTATGTGGTAGAAACACACAGTGCACACTATCTATACCGAACAGCTTATTCATAGCCCTGGGAGATACAACAGAACTTTAATCTTAGGCTGCTTAATATTCAACCATGCAGTTAAATCATTTATAAACACCATCTTAAACCATCTGAAAGGAACTTATATACCTTTGGTGGCCAGAACCTGCCCCATCAATGGCACTAAATTGAATTGTCAAACTGTCCTTAACCCAATAATCCTCTCCTAACAGACACTCTCTGCCAGGCATCCATTAACCCTTTATCTGCAGTTAATATTGACTCACTGAGCTCATAATCTCATAAAGCATAAAGAGTGAAATGTATTTTATTTGTCCTCAGAGTGAGCTAAAGGAGGAGCAGATGAAATCCCAGCAGAGAATCCAGGAGAAGCAGAAGAAGGTGCAGGAGCTG